>JACXGM010014333.1:0-22201 GCA_016801145.1 Umbra pygmaea
CAGGGAAATGCGCTTGCTGGTTTACACCTGCTTTTAAGAGGCGGTAAATTCCCCCCGCAGAATAGAGGCGCGCTCTTACTGGCAGTCTTTGTAAATACCACGGAATATATAATTAGGCGCACTTTACCGTATCCTCTCACCTTTTTGCGTGGAACTCCCACTTTCCCCATGACCCTCCCACGAACGCATATTGAAAGCGGAACTTGTCTCTTGTCGCTCATGTGGCACGCAATCTGCGATTTTACCCAAGTGCGCCTGGTTAGTAAATAGCCTGCATTGGTTACGTCCGTCTTTGCGACCAATTAGTGCCTGAAAACAGGCGCAAACGGCTTGATAAATCTAGCCCTCTGTTTCATAAGGATGATGTATATGTCGAAATTGCTAAGCTTTGGACACTTTTCACATCCGTCTTTTGTTCAGAAGTGCAGGAAAAATACACTTGTTTTTTCATTTATTTATGAGTAGATTTAAAAGTCCGGGAAGAAAATGCAATTTTTACATTCAAGATGGATTTTACCTGGGAAAACTATGCTTTAAGTCATTACTGGGACCCTTTGATGACCAAAAAGAAGGATATTATGACCGTAAGTAAAATATTTTGTACTAAAAGCTTAACATAAGTGACATCTGCTAACCTGTATTTCCTAAGTAAAATGTAATTGTTTTCAAGACACATACCTAACATTAAGTACTCTAACATTGTGAATTTTATAGCTACACTCAAACTGAGATATTTGCTAGAATCCCAAGATTCTAAGCTTTAAGGACATATCAGACATGTATATATAACCCAATAAATGACGGTGTTGGCCTTGTTTCTTGTTTGACATTCCATTTAATTTGAGGCACATGTGTACAAGGCACGTAGCTTACATTATGAGGGGAAATTATTATTTTTGTTATGGCTACTGTAGAATGGTGACATTTGCTACATTCCCGAGTGTCTAAGCTTTCTGTAGATATATAACATGTATATATAACCTAGACATAGGACTTATGAACTTTGATTGTTTGGACTTGTGAAATTTTTTTAAGACTACCGGCGCCGGTATGGTGCTCCCTAAGTAGTTAAAGTGTTGTACTTCGATGCCCTTTAACTGGATTTAAATATTATTCACTTGCTAAGTTCTGTCATAGACATTCTAAATAATTTCACAGAAACTCTCCGGTGGAGACATTAATGGGAACGTAAGCTTTCTTGTTGCGGCCTGCTCTATGTTTCAACCCTTATCACGCACTCAGTTCAAGCTAGGTAGCCTACACACTGTTTTCTGAGTATCGCGGGTAGCGATTAAGTTTTCCCGGGTCGCTATAGTATTTAATTCCGTAGCTGTTTACACACACGGATAAATGATCATTATGAGGACAGATAGTTAGATAGGAAATATCAACAACGACTATTCTATCAAACCTCTATACCTATTTATTAAGCATTTCTCCGTTCTCAACTCAGACTATTGCAACAGGGGAGAAAAGGAGATATATTAATAATTAATGCCTTAACTTCATAAGTGCATATTAATTGTATCCTTTTACTCCCTTACTACATTTTGGTGCCCCCGTGTGAGGAAATCTGGCTAAGCTGAACAGTTTTTTTATCAGTGTGCATGTAGAACAGCAGATCATGGATTTATTTCAAAAGGAATAACTGGACAAATCTGCAGAGAGGACGTGTTGTGTTTTACCGGAGATTGATTCAAACTGAGTATTCTGCAGCACGGGTGAGTAAACTGTCCTGCAGGCTCAAATAAATGTTTGCTTGTATTTACATATAGAAACCGCTGTATGTTATTGCTAGACTACTCATTTTTTAAGATAAAACGATCATTGCAATGTTTGGGTTGAACAAAGAATGTATAGGGTCAGAAGACCCACAAATCGTTCTCTTTTTACAGGCTTGGAAAAACAAGGTTAACTCTACACTCACAATGTTATCCGCACGTGGTTTGGATCTAATCGCTTCAAACGAAAGCATACTTAATTGGTACGCATCGGACAGATTGAAATTAAGTAATTGGAACAAATACAAAAAGATACACTCGGCGCTTGGCTATTTAATGTTCAAAAACATTTCAGCCCTGACGAAATATAAAGGTAGTATTAAGAAATTGACGGACGATCACCGCAGTAAACGTGAAGAGGTGGAACGCTTTCATGTTAAAGTGAATACTTTTGACTTAGATAAGCGAGATTGGGAACATCAAAACCAGGCATGGAAAGACAAATTAAAGGCGGTAAAGACTACGTTAACACATAGTTGAAAATATGTGACCGCTTTAGAGAGCTGCTGCGACACGTTAGGTATCCATACAGTAGCCATCAAACAAAAGACAGCGGAAAGTAAACACTCAGGTAGCAATTCCCAGTCCGAGTCAATGGAAGACTTAATAACAAATGCGTGCAACGCAGCATGGACTAAAAGCGAGCAAACTGACACAGATGACCCAGCAGGGCTCCTCCGATCCCCGCAGGCCATGGGGGGATGGTTCAGTATTGTTAAAAGCAAGAAACCTGCAAAAATAGCCGTCCTTAAAACTATTCAGGACCACGAGGGACATAAGTCACAAGTAAGTAGGAGATTAACCTACGAAGAGTGTAAATCACATGGGAGCTATCGGCATGTTACCTAGGAGCGGTCCGTTCGAAATGTACTGGCAAAAACTACTGATGCAGGCTGAGTTATTCAGTTTAGAGCTGAGAGATATCTGGCAGGTAGTATTTGTAACTATCCCACAGGACCTAATGGCAAAAATGTCAGATGAATTGCGAACCGGTCAAATTATGACTAGGCTACACAACGAAGAAAGTAACCAGGAGGTTATGGCACGACTTAAAGCCTGCTTAATAACATTGAGAGGTCCGACACCCATGGCGTGGAACAAAATATTAGAGCTCAAACAAGGCACAGAACCATTTGAGGCGTTTGCCGAATCAGTTTGGCAACAGTTTAGGGAATTTAGTGGTTTAGAGCACCCTATGGGCGATGCTGACATCCTGTTAGAACTGCTAAAAAACAATGCCGGGCCACACGTGCAACAGGCATTTAACTACGGTATGGGTCCCCCACAGAATACGTTCAATTCTCTGGTTGAGTGGGTAATAAACATTGAACAAAGGTTAAAGGTCATGAAACCAGAGAGCAAACATACAGCTATGTCCCAGGAGATGAATGGGGGGAGCGAAACAACTCCAGCGCAGCCAATAGCATGCTGTTCATTTTGTCACAGAAAAGGCCACATCAAAGCAAATTGCTACCGGAAAGACAAATGGAGGAATTCTCATGGTGGACACACCAAAAGTAGGCCTAAGACAAAATCTTATGCTAACTGGTTGCTAGACCAAATAAGACAATTGTTTCAACAATATAATGGGCAACTTACACAGGTGGTGGCATATCAGACCCCACAAAAACTCTCGCACCCTATAGGAAATAGTGGTATGAGATCTCCTATGATACACTCAGAAACACTGCTCTGAGGAGCAGATGGATAGGAGTTGAGGCTATGAGCATGGGGGGTCTGCTTTCAAAGGTGTCAACTGTTACAGGAGCCACACTGCTCCAACCAGGGTTTTTCAGAGTACTACTCATGGAGGTATAGGTCTCTGATGATCAAACTGTAAGCTAATTTGCAGCAGGATTCATTGGTTACAGAAATACCTGAAAGTGTTCTAGATGATAGCAAATCTCTGGGCTCACTACAGTAGCCCATGATAAAAATGTATCATTAACATGCCTTTGAGTTCTCAGAGAAAACCACAATTCCCATGAAGCAGTGCTGATGGAGACCAGACCTGGCTGCCGAATATGACAGGCCCCACGAATGCGGGGGTACAGAAGGGTCTGCACATGGGTGCCAGGTTCTACTGAAGGGAATCCCCCCCCAACCTGACCTGGAATAAATCAGCACATGTAACATTTTCATAGCACAATGAATTGTCTTATCTTTCCCAGCTGTAGCCCGGTTACCAAAGTCTCCACTGTTATCTATGATAACAGGCAGAGATATTTAAAGAGAGAAAAATTTAGAATATTACCTAACTTGGAGAAATTCCAATTAGGTCCTGCTCTCCCTCAAAAATTTATTAACCATGATGGGTTTTCGGGTCGAGTCGGACTGATCAACTGGCTCAATTTTGAACACAAAATGGAAAATTCAGATTGGAGAATTTCCTTTTGAAATGAGAAAATTGTTGGGATGTTGTCCAATCATCTCTTAACATTAATGGAAACTAGGATTTATGTTCACTAAATGTTGTCCTGTGTATTTGTCTGTCCTGTTCTGTTACATGTATTTCACACTGTTTAAGGAGAGGAGCTGAGGTGTGGTGCCCTTTCGAGGTCCGACGGTGTAGCTGCGCGTACGGTTTGTGAAATGGCCCACACCATATTTGGCAATTGGCCATCGTGGACACCTAGCCGGTAACGGGGGGCCACACACACGAGGTGCTGGCGGGTAAATTGAGGATCCACTCATCTCCCAGCCAAGCATAGTCAAGGGACGGTTTGTCCCATACACACAAAATGGATGCTATTCCCAGCATCCATTCATATACATTTAAAATTTCGGGTTCCAAGACTGGTTTACCCAGACACACTCATTTAACAATCCCTATTCCATTATTATTATTAATGGGATTACTCAAATGTGTTACAACACAACAGTTCTGATTGTTGACACCCACATGCTACAACCATGTTGGTTGCTCCACACAATAGAACACATCATGACCTTGTCATTGCTTTGCACAAACTTACTGTCCCTACAGGTGACTTTTCAGACCCATATGTTTCCATCTGGGCAGAACACAGGGCAGGTATGTACTGTGTTGTGTTGTGTGACTCTAACCACACACTGGATACACGCAAAGATGATCCACACTACAGGTATTTTAACCTCACTACATGTGAGTACCACAGACCAACACAGTGACAAAAAACATATTTTGTCCCTAACAGGGGTCTTGTTAATAGAGACATTAACATGACCCCATTACATTAATGCATGTTTAGTTATGGTCCATGTGTCTTACAACCACTCCAACGTCCTGTCAGCATTCAAGGCTCATTGTAGCAGTGATGACAGAACAAACTCTGGGCTTAGAGACACACACTGAGGACCTAACTTCAGATCACCAGGACAGACTAGCTGTCCGAGCCACTCACTTACAAGCTGTGGCCTATATTAGGATTTTACTGGTCTCGTTCGGACTCCAGATTACCAGGACAGACTAGCTGTCCGAGCCACTCACTCACAAGGCATGGCCTAAATTCAGATGTTACTGGCCTCTTAGGGGCTGATAAATCATTTTATAACAACTATAGATTAATTAACATTAATGTTGCGCGGCTCAGACTCACTATCCAAGGGGCTACGGGTTCCCAGCCTCTAACACATACAAATGATATCATCATATCAGTCAGGACAGATGCGGGAAACCCTGTTTAAATGTAGAAAAATGTTTTTAAGTCTGACACGCACAACAGAACACAATTTTTGGATTGTAGAATGTATGCACAGACGGTGTTCACTGCAAGAGTTATTGGATCTCACCATGCCATGCAGTCTTTAATATTATTGCTTCCCTTAAAACTAGAATTGGGGGCGCAGATGGCTCAGTGGGTAGGGTGTCAGACTTGTAGTGAAAAGGTTGCCAGTTCGATTCCCGACTGAGCCAAAATGTCGTTGTGTCCTTGGGCAAGACACTTTACCCTAATTGCTCCCAGGTCGTTGCTGTAAATAAGAAATTGTTCTTAGTCAACTTACCTGGTTAAATAAAGGTTAAATAAATAAATAAATAAATTGGTTTAAGGGTGACAATATAAAGAATTTACCATGAAGAATGGTTGTCCACTGTGATAATCGTATAATTCCAGAAAAATGCGTCATTGTACCTTTTTTATGTAATTGTTCCTTTTGTTTTTCCCGAACAAGGGCTTCCCCAACTTCTCCACAATTTATCATATCGGCCTGGTCATTAGGGACCAGGTAATCATACGGATCACTTCACTGGCTGGTTTTGTAATGAGTCTCACATGTCGGTAACTATTGTTGACCTGAAACTGCGAGTATGTTATTTACACATGTAATACCTTACCAGCAATGAACTTGAAAAGTACAAAGCAAAGAATGGTACATTCAATCCCAGTGTACTAAACCCAATGGTGTGTTATTAGTGGAATGAACTCTCTTTAATGGAGGACTACCATGTCCAGCTAACCATATTTCCTGTGTGGAAGTGACTGAGGATGTCCCATTGGGACAGTTGAACTCTTCAGGTAGAGCACCCATGAACACGTGATTTCCCACCCTGGTGGGGGGACACAGGCTAACCGGGAAGCACCTGGTCGCTGCCAGAAGCTATGGTAAGGATGACAACAGCAGCAGAGGTCCTGACCAGCAGCAGAGGTCCTGACCAGCGCCTCCACCTGGCCACCATCCATAACTACACCTGGGGGGATTCCATCTGACCAGCCTCATTATGATGACAATAACTGTTGCACGTTGCTGTGATTTCCATTCCTTACCAAAACATCTCAGAGACACCACGGCAGTTTATTGGCTTGATCCATATCTATCTATCAGGATGACACAGACCAAAACGAGGGAGCTGTAGTGGAATTTTAGATTGTTTGCAGGACTGATTATAGCCGTTTCCACATCCGTCTAAGGACTGGCATTCTCTCACACTATTGTGAGGTCTGCCTGAGTGAGCCCTGGAAGGAAGGGGGGGTCAAACCCCCCAATATGGGGGAAGACAACAGGGAGCTGATAAATCTCAACAATATACTGTACGTAACGATATGACATTTGGTGTTTTTGGACAGTCCCATAAAGGGTGGTTTATGATACAGACATTACAATGTTGAACAGGTCCAATGCTCTTCCACAGGTTTAAAACAAATACTATTGTGTTCAGGTATATATGTTGACATGGGTGGTTTTGTCCGGCACCAGCCAGTAAAATGGTGATTCCCATTTTTATGCAGCGGGGAAGTTGGGCGACGCCTCTCCGGGGGGAATATAAGGCTTTGTTTAAGGGTAATCAGGGGAGATCTCTTTAACGACTCTCCTGGCCCACGTCAGTGCGTGCCATAGCAAATGTGTTGAATAAATGCTGTAATAGACTGAACCATATAAGACATGCTTAGATCGTAGATCATATTTAGAAGTGTTAGACGACAGTTAATTCTTGGAATTGTACGGTATAATTCTGTGTCTGGTTAAAGTGTTGTACTTCGATGCCCTTTAACTGGAATTAAATATTATTAACTTGCTAAGTTCTGTCATAGACATTCTAAATCATTTCCCAGAACCTCTCCGGTGGAGACATTAATGGGAATGTAAGCTTTCTTGTTGTGGCCTGCTCTATGTTTCAGCCCTTATCACGCACTCAGTTCAAGCTAGGTAGCCTACGCTATATTTTCTGAGTATCGCGGGTAGCGATTAAGTTTTCCCGGGTCGCTATAGTATTTCATTCCGTAGCTGTTTACACACACGGATAAATGATCATTATGAGGACAGATAGTTAGATAGGAAATATCAACAACGGCTATTCTATCAATCCTCTATACCTATTTATTAAGCATTTCTCCGTTTTTAACTCAGACTATTCCAACAGGGGAGAAAAGGAGATACATTAATAATTAATGCCTTAACTTCATAAGTGCACATTAATTGTATCATTTTACTCCCTTACTACAAAGATGATCAACTATTCTTTAAAGAGATATATAAGAAACTATTAAACCTACAAGCAACACAGGGCTATATAATTATGGTTGGGGATTATAATACAGTTCTGAACTCCAGTCTGGACAGGAAAGTTAATTGCTATGTAAACTATCACCCACACACACTGAAGGAAATTAATTCTTGTATGAATATTCTGGAATTGGTGGATATATGGACACTTAAACTTCCTCAACTGATAAGATATACAGTGCCTTGCGAAAGTATTCGGCCCCCTTGAACATTTCAAACTTTTGCCACATTTTAGGCTTCAAACATAAAGATATAAATCTGTAATTTTTTGTGAAGAAGCAACAACGTGTGGGACACAATCATGAAGTGGAACGAAATTGATTGGATATTTCAAACTTTTTTAACAAATAAAAAAACTGACAAATTATTCAGCCCCTTTATTTTCAGTGTAGCAAACTCTCTCCAGAAGTTCAGTCAGGATCTCTGAATGATTCAATGTTAACCTAAATGACTAATGATGATAAATAGAATCCACCTGTGTGTAATCAAGTCTCCGTATAAATGCACCTGCTCTGTGATTGTCTCAGAGGTCCGTTGAAAGCACAGAGAGCATCATGAAGAACAAGGAACACACCAGGCAGGTCCAAGATACTGTTGTGGAGAAGTTTAAATCCAGATTTGGAAACAGAAAGATTTTCCAAGCTTTAAATATCCCAAGGAGCACTGTGCAAGCGATAATATTGAAATGTAAGGAGTATCAGATCACTGCAAATCTTCCAAGACCCGGCCGTCCCTCTAAACTTTCAGCTCATACAAGGAGAAGACTGATCAGAGATGCAGCCAAGAGGCCCATGATCACTCTGGATGAATTGTAGAGATCTACAGCTGAGGTGGGCGAGTCTGTCCATAGGACAACAATCAGTTGTATACTGCACAAATCTGGCATTTATGAAGAAAGAAGAAAGCCATTTCTGAAAGATATCCATAAAAAGTGTAATTTAAAGTTTGCCACAAGCCACCTGGGAGACACACCAAACATGTGGAAGAAGGTGCTCTGGTCAGATGAAACCAAAATCAAACTTTTTGGCAACAATGCAAAACGTTATGTTTGGCGTAAAAGCAACACAGCTCAACACCCTGAACACACCATCCCCACTGTCAAACATGGTTGTGGCAGCATCATGGTTTGTGCCTGCTTTTCTTCAGCAGGGACAGGGAAGATGGCTAAAATTGATGGGAAGATGGATGATGCCAAACACAGGACCATTCATTGTCTTCCAACAAGACAATAATCCAAAACATAAAGCAAAATCTACAATGGAATGGTTAACAAATAAACCTATCCAGGTGTTAGAATGGCCAAGTCAAAGTCCAGACCTGAATCCAATCGAGAATCTGTGGAAAGAACTGAAAACTGCTGTTCACAAACGCTCTCCATCCAATCTCACTGAGCTCGAGCTATTTTACAAGGAGGAATGGGCAAACATTTCAGTCTCTAGATGCAAAACTGATAGAGATACACCCCAAGCGAATTACAGCTGTAATCGCAGCAAAAGGTGGCGCTACAAATAATTAACTTAATAAACATAATTTTTCACACCCAATTTTTCAGTTTTTTATTTGTTAAAAAAGTTTGAAATATCCAATAAATTTTGTTCCACTTAATGATTGTGTCCCACTTGTTGTTGATTCTTCACAAAAAAATACAGTTTCATTTCTTTATGTTTGAAGTCTGAAATGTGGCAAAAGGTCGAAAAGTTCAAGGGGGCCGAATACTTTGCCAAGACACTGTATCTCTGGAGATGGCATCTGAGCATAGTTAGGGTCCAGGTCACGAATATTGTTTGAAAGTTCCTCCAAGTTAAACCTATCAGCTCTATTTAATTAAGAGGAATAAGACATAATCACACCTCTTAAATTAGCCTTCAGTGTCTCCTATAAGAGCGAAGGGGGAGTTGAGTCGGTCTGACTGGAGTATAAAAAATCATCAATAGCAGAGGAAATATAGTCACAGAAACTAGAGTCAGAAAGGAGAAGAGAATTAAACCTCCAGCGAGGAGAAGAAAAGGTTTTTCCTAATAGAGCTAATTCAATTGATAGAGGGCCATGGTCAGATACCACAAACAGGCAAATATACAGATGAGGTCACATTCGGGAGCAAGAAATGATCCACAAAAAAATTGTCAATCCAGGAAAAGGAATGATGAACATGAGAAAATAAAGAGTACTCCCTTGCCTGTGGATTATGAAACCCAAAGGGGTCAGTACAACCGTTCTTGATCATGAAATCAAATATGGACATTAACATTTTAGAGGGAGACATGGGTCTGGGGTTAGAGTGATCCAGGTTCTGGTCCATAACACAGTTCAGGTCTCCTGCAAATATCAAGTGATGTGTGTGTGACATAGGTATCCTCCCCAGCAACCTGTTAGCAAAATTAGGATCATTAAAATTGGGAGCATAAACACTGACCAATATTACAGGCATGTTCCAAATGGAACCAGTTAAAAATAAGTACCTCTTATTGCTATCCGATACCACACTAGAGGCAGAATTTTTTTTTTATTAATCAATATTGCCAAACCTCTGGCTTTAGAATTGAAATTGGAGTGGAAAATCTGGTTAAATCTAGAGTTTTGTAGCCTTGGGTGGTCTTTAATTCGTAGATGTGTCTTGTTCAGGATATGCTATATCGGTCTTAAGTTGTTTTTAAAGTAAGAAAACATGGGATCTCTTATTTGGATTGTTACAGCCTTTAATATACCACAATATTAATTTAACAGTGGAAGGGCCCCCAGCTCTGCTGTGGTCAGCTATTGACATGCTTGCCATTAAAAATAATATACAAATAGCTAAAAAAAAAAAAAGTCAGAAGACATAATGGCCCTCATTTATGAAACGTGCGTACGACCTAAAACAGGCCTACGACGGGCGTACGCCGATTCCTACGCAAAGCAAGGGATTTATCAATTTGAACATGATCATAGGCTGCGATAAAATCTCACGTCTGGTCTGACTTCGTGTACGCAAATTCTCTAGTGTGACTAGCGGTGTTCATGGTATAACCACCCGGTTCAGTGAATTGTTGAACCAGCAATCATTGATGAATGTGTCTGGATCGCAACTACCCCATTTTGCAAATTACATTTCAGAATTACGAATTAATTGTATACAGCACATTGCTATTAAGTGTTTTATTTATTCCCTTTCACTTCGGGGTGGCGTAGAACATGAGGGCTGAAATTAAGCAAAAAAAAATTGGAATCAAATAATATATATTTATATATATTATTTAAACAAGTGCTTTGGCAGTCCTGAAGTCGAAGCGATGGCAGATCTGGAGGACCTTAATGCGTGCTCTCTACATTGGGAACTTTCAGCAGGAGATCAGGGACAGGTCTGGTATATCGCAGCCAACAATATTCGAAGAATGCCAGCAGTTTTGGCGGCTATGAAGTCCCTATCTGGTATATTCAAACTATGATTAAAAGAGAATTTTATGAGATTGCTGGGTTTCCAAATGGGGCGAATCGGGGAATTGATTGTACTGCGTCTGTAGCCACCATCCATGAATGATTACGCATTTATCAATCGCAAAAACTTTAATTCAATCAACGTTCAGATCATATGTGATGCCAGGATGTTTGTTCTGAATATGGTAGCCGGTGGCCGGGTGGGACACTGCAGCGTTGGAACAAGGCTTCAGGGCGCACTGCATGGCTGGAGTCATCTCCTCGGTAAGTTATGCCCTCGTACAATTATTATAATAGTTCTACATAGTTTTTTGGTGAAATGGATGGATGTGATTTAACTAGGAGGTTATGCTCTGACTAAGTACCTTATAACACTGCTTGCAAATCCCAAAACAAGCAGGAGCGCAGGTTCAACAGTGCGCACACACGCACACAAACCACAGTGGAGTGATCGGTTTGCTCAAGGGCAGGTGGCTCTTTCTTGGGTAAGCGGGGTGGGGTGGGGGGATTGCTATACACACCAGAGCAGGCTTGCAACCTAATTATGGCATTCAGGGTACTCCACGATATTGCGCTGGAGAACGGTGCCATTCAATGAAGATCAGTGGCCACAACAGCCACCATTGGGCTCTACAAAGGAGAAAGGATCTTATTCTGAGCTTCTAATATAAGTGCTATCTTGTGTAAGAAAGCTAGGGTGAAGTCAGCTAAAATGGGCCACTTTTTGATAAAGGGCTTATAATAGCCTACCATCAAATAAGCTTTGCATGAGATCTAATGTAAATTTTCTGCTCTGCCTGCATAGAAAACTCAGACCAATCAAAACTCTTGTTACAAGTCCAGAAGTGTTGAAGCAACAATGCAAGATCAGTGACTTGCTGTAAAGAAATTAAAATATAGGATGCTACAACATTATTTGGCCCATTTTATCTGATGGCCCAATTTAGCTGACTTCACCCTACTGTAAAAAATATAACTTGGAAGGTTTAGTGAAAACAATTAATTAATTTGAAATGAACTTCAGGTTCTCGTTAATAGTTTTCAATGACTGTAGCAGTAACCTCAGTCAACACCACATTTTCCTTTAAGAATTTATGCCTGATTTTAAACTTTCAATTAAAACCAAGCGGTTGGCCTGCACCTGAGACCTGAGCGTCTCTTTTTATCTCTGAGAAATTCCTTTTCTTTGCCGGATTTTGCTTATCCACATCGTAAATTCTAAGGGCAAGGCCTCTAATCCGTGCATAAATGTGGGCGTGATATATAAATTACGATGGATTTCAACTGTCTGGTTTATCAACACCCGTTCATTCGTACGCTGGAATTGGAGTGATATGAATGTTTTGTAAATCACACGTGAGTCTCGTCGTAAGATCATTTCTGCGCTCATATCTATACTGGTTTCTACGCACGTTTGATAAATGAGGTCCAATGTCCCTAGCCATCCAATCTGTGTACATCAGCCGCGGTCGGTGGATCTTTATTGGGGAGGACGGGCTCGTATTACCATCGGGACCGGAGTGAATGGAATGGTGCTCAACGCACAAAACCCAGTGTGCAAAACAATAAAACACTGGGTTTTGTGCATTGCGCACCATTCCATTCACTCCGGTCCCGAGCGTAATACAAGCCCGTCCTCCCCAATTAAGATCCATCGACCGTGGCTGGTGTGCCAATTATTAGACAGTACATAAAAACATAAAATTGTCAAAAGCAATAACACAGAGACCAAAACACAAAACAGAGACAAAAAGGACAAACACAGACAGAGTAACGCTTGCCTTAGTCTTTTTCCTGGGTCTTGACAGATTAGGCACATGGAAATGCCAGTAATTGCTATTGGTAGGAATTTTTGTATTTTTTTTTCATTTGATGTTTGGTATGTGAAATACACTCACCTAAAGGATTATTAGGAACACCCATTCAATTTCTCCTTAATGCAATGATCTACTCAACCAATCACATGGCAGTGATTTATGCAATTTTAATCGTGGCATGGTTGTTGGTGCAAGACGAGCCGGTCTGAGTATTTCACAATCTGCTTAGTTACTGGGATTTTCATGCACAACCATTTCTAGGGTTTACAAAGAAGGGTGTGGAAAGGGAAAAACATCCAGTATGCGGCAGTCCTGTGGGCGAAAATGCCTTGTTGATGCTAGAGGTCAGAGGAGAATGGGCCGACTGCTTCAAGCTAATAGAAAGGCAACTTTGACTGAAATAACCACTTGTTACAACCGAGGTATGCAGCAAAGCATTGGTGAAGCCACAACACACACAACCTTGAGGCGGAAGGGCTACAACAGCAGAAGAACCCACCGGGTACCACTCATCTCCACTACAAATAGGAAAAAGAGGCTAAAATTTGCAAGAGCACACCAAAATTAGACAGTTGAATACTGGAAAAATGTTGCCTGGTCTGATGAGTCTCGATTTCTTTTAAGACATTCAGATGGTATAGTCTTTGGCATTACCACTGTGCAGGCTGGAGGTGGTGGTGTAATGGTTTGGGGGATGTTTACTTTGTTTTGGGAGATGGCCTAAAGAATTCAGAGCGTGGCTTCCACACGGGCAAACTTGTCATTCACATCTCAAACTGGAAGTGCATAATTGCGATTTATATCTCTCTTACAGAAGTTCCACAGGACAGGGTTACTACAAATTCAATCAAAGCTTACTGGAGGATAATTATTTTTTAGCTAGGACAAAAAAGTTATATCTGATTTTTTCGCACATATCATAGGTACAGCAGATCCGCTTATTGTGTGGGATGCCTTTAAATGTGCTTTTAGAGGCCATGAAAGGCAGTGCTCTTCATTGAAAAAAGGCAATTCATATTAAAAGAGTCCATACTATCCAAAGAAATTGCGGAAATAATAGCTCAGATAGATAACAGTAACAGCTATAATATAGAGATTCAGACTAAGTTTTAGGATAAACAAAAAGAAATGGAGGAATTTATACAAGAATTAAAAAATATAATCTATTTTAAAAATAAAGAAATTGGATGGAATATGGAGAAAAATGCACATCCTTTTTTAATCTTCAACATAGGACTGCCTCCAAGAAGAATGTGCTAAAACGAGTCACTAATGAGGGATCCACTTATGACTTCGAATTCACCCAATCTGCACACAAGAAGTCGCTGGAGAACAACGTCGCTGGATAAATTATCTGATTTATCTAACCCTAATCCCAGGCAGCGCAGCGCCAATTTGTGCTGCCTTGTGCAGGAGGTCCGGGGAAAGTCAAAAAACCTATAGTCCAGAACTTGGTGTATAATACAGTTTTAAGTAGTCAGATATTTTGTTTGTGTTTTTTTAAGCATTTCTTAATTTCTTAGGGCTTTCACTTTCCTGTCAAAGGTTCTTCAGAAAGATAGTGACATGAGCGGAAAATGAGGGCTGAAATCCAGGAGATGAAGAAGGAGCACAACTCCGTTAGCATGATGAATGAGGAGCTTGATACTTGAAATTTGTAAAATAGCATGTATGCACAAACAAACTGCAAACTCTACAGCAGTATTTTCAGAATTTTTTCTTCAGGTGTGGGCTTTTGAATGAAAATCTTCTACTACTGACTTTGTGAACGTAGACAAATGCACTTTCAACTGACTTGACATCAGTGCATTTTAAAATTGACATGGAACTTTCTGCTACATTAATATCTAGGTACTTGGTTCACTTGCAACATGTATCTGAATTTCTGCAGAGAAAATACTATTGTGAAGAGGAAATATACAGGCACATGATAAACATCAGCATTTATTTCATATTATCCTGCAAATCCCAGCCGCAAAATAAGTTTACTCTCCATAGTTGTTATTATTATTATTATTCAGGTTCGGTTGCGTGTAAATGTTAAAATGGCAAAATGTATTAGGTCACAACAATTGGTCGGGTAATGGTTAGGAAGGGGGTAAAATATAAGAAGTAATAATATAAAAAAGTGTATATATATATATATATATATATATATACACAGGGGGGCGTGAGCCAACAGACCCCAGACCCTCCTCCCTTCTACGCTAGTGAGTGGCCTGGTTGTCGGAGTCGTCCTCCAGATGGGGGGTCTCTGTTTGGGGACCCCCGTCTGAGTTGAGGGTCTGCTGCCCTCCCTCCCTCTTTGCTTCTTTGCTGTGGCAGGGTCACCCACCGGAGTGTGGGGGGGGTCGGGAGACGGGCCTTTGGGCGGGGTTACCCTAAGCACATGTTCTATGATCCCTTGTATCATGTTCATTTTGAGTTGCTCCCCTGTATGTCTTGTTTAGGTTTCTACCCTGTGTGTATTGTTTTCCTTGTATGTTCCCGCTATTATAGTCAGCTGGTCATCTCACATGTTCTGTTCATTTACCAATAGATCATCAGCATTCCCTCAATCCCTCAATCATTCTTCAGATGTTTTCAATTTACCCTTGTTAGTTTGTATCAATTTACCCTTGTTAGTTTGTATCAATTTACCCTTGTTAGTTTGTATCAATTTACCCTTGTTAGTTTGTATCAATTTATCCTTGTTAGTTTGTATCAATTTACCCTTGTTAGTTTGTATCAATTTACCCTTATTAGTTTGTATCAATTTACCCTTGTTAGTTTGTATCAATTTACCCTTGTTAGTCGGTATCAATTTACCCTTGTTAGTTTGTATCAATTTACCCTTGTTAGTTTGTATCAATTTACCCTTGTTAGTTTGTATCAATTTACCCTTGTTAGTTTGTATCAATTTACCCTTGTTAGTTTGTATCAATTTACCCTTGTTAGTTTGTATCAATTTCCTTTCATTCATTGTGTATTCCTTACCCTGTCATTTTCTGTGTTCGTCCTGGTTTGTTATTTGCTGTTATGCCCCTCGTGGCAGTTTTTGCTTCATTTAAAAGTTTGTAATAAACACTACTTTATTTTCTCTTCACATTTTTCTCCATTCTCTCTTAATTTTTGACAATAGGATTCATTCTGTCTTACATATCATCAGGGAACCATCCGGGTCTTTAACCAGATAGCCAATGCTTTTGCTGGCCCAACACAAGTGGGGCAGATGGTTGCCACAAATATTTTATATGGGGCTACATTAAACCAGCCAATCAAATGTAGGCTAAGCCTGACCAGAAATATGCAGTGAGAGGAAGACAACACTTGTTGTCACAGAACAAGACGACATGCTAAATATATACATTTGCCCACATTTGATCTTTTGGCTTGGCCCTATGTTTTCCATCCTTATTGTAGATGCAAACCAGGATATTATACATTCAAACTTGCTTTCCATACCTCAGGAATGTTCTGCCAGACCTCACCATTGTTTCTCTATCTATCATTGTTGAATATCAATATGAAGGCAGAACGTGCTACACTAGATACTAAAGGTAAGTCGCCATTTCAAGAATTGTGGTTCAGGTCGAGCCACAGGGGACATGTGATACACCTGAGAGCCTGCCCCCCCCCCCCCCGAGTCATATAAAATCATTAGAATGATTCAACCTGAAGTTTACTTAATATTCAATAGGTTAAACATTTTTGCTTGTTGCTTTTGTTACATTATTTCAACTCCTCTATCTGGGGATGTAAATACGTTATCATTTGTTTTCACCAGCCTGAGAGAGACACCTGGAATCTTTGGATCTGTTGGGCTGTTCAGCGTTAAGACAGAATATATTACTGCAATCGTACTCCTGGCTTGATGGAAATGCTGCCAACCTATATTCAGATGGATGACTTGGCGTTCTACCTGCTAAACGGGCCTTTGGTTATTCTAAACATAATTGCTAATTTGTTTTTTGCCTTTTGCTTGTTTTGTCCACCTCGTGATGGTGAGGGACTGAAGCCTCCCTTAAAGTTACTCCTTGGCTCCTTGTTTGTTTATGCCACCATTTACCTGGTCTCCCTCATTGCAGAAAATATTTTGTGTCAATTGCTTTCCATTGATTATTGGAATCTCTGCAGTGCTGTTTCTGCAGTAGCACAGTACACTTTATCTGCCAGCATGTCAAGCTCCGTTTGGCTGAACTTCTTCTACTACACCCAGATCGTCCCAGCCCAGCAAGCTATCTTCATTTGGGTGAAAAGGAACAACAAACCCATCATCTACTGTGCCATGCTTGTAGACATGGTCTTCTTTCTTTTTGATGCTGTTGAAAAATGTGTATTCGAAGTTAAGCTCAACAATTTTTTCTCTAATATATTAAACTTTGATTTTACAATGAATGAGACAACAGATGACACTCTCTCAAGCTTGTTGCTTGATGAAATGGAAGAAATAGAGACTGTGTGTGGTTACATGAGAATGGCTTTCTTCTTCACTTTTATCTTTGTGATGGTGGGTTCAAGCTGGTCAACAGTGTGTTACCTTTATAGACACATGAAGACCATGAATGAGAGTGACAGCTCCTTCTCCTCTCCACGTTTGACCAGTCAGATAAGAGTCACCATCACTGGGATCCTTCAGGGAATTTACTCCTTATTAGGAATGATGTGGTTAATTGCAGATTTCTTCCGTTGGCAAGTTTCCTCTGAAACAGCTCGAAAATTTGACAATAATAAGAATATTCTGTACACTGTTGTGTCACTCTACATGTTTGGCACCTCTGTTAATCTGGGTATTGGTCATTCAGTGTTCAGACAAAGAGCAGCTGGTTTGTGGCTCAAAGTCCAACAGGCACTTTGTCGTTCAAGATATGGGAATGACATACAAATGTAAGATGTAGATGTAATTTACTGTATCCCATGCCTGGTGTTCTACTCTCGCCATTCTACTGTATTTTTGAATGTATTTCATGTACCATACTCATTTAGATTGGACAGTAAGAACAGGAAAATGCAGTTTACTTTTAACTCAGAAAACCATGGATGTCATCTTTGGTAGACTACTGTTGATAGCACATGTATGAGAAAAGCACCAGCCACATGTCCTGGTTTTTAGCTAATCAGGCTTAGGAAAGAAATTAGATGCTACTACAGTGCAGGGACCTTTTCTTCTGTGTGTGGCTGTCCTGCTTAAATGTGTAGCCTGTCTTTTTTATTCTACAAATTATATATTTTTGCTTACAAAAGACCTGCACATGCACTTAATGTCAGTGATTATTTATATTGCTATAATATGATATATATTCTGTATAATATATATATATATATATATATATATATATATATTATATATAACATTGTCTTAAGACATTTGAAACAACGTGAAAGAACTACGCTTATCTTGATGGTTCAGTATAAAACTATGTTTTAGAAGATATTTCCTTAAACAGACGTCCTACTTCCAACCATGATTATTAGTGATGTAGTTACATGTTATTCTAAGGATTCTGAGGAAACCACACTTTTACCTAAATACTTAGTAAATAAAGTTAAATATATAAATAAAATGTATACTTTTTTATTGATTGTACATGTGCAACACTACAACATGCACTCAACATACTCCGTCTTTATACATTTAAGATTATATATAACATAATCACATAATTTCAGTTAATATAATTTTCAATGTTGGGGAAATTTACTTTAAATGTTAAGTTACTTTACTTAATTAATTCTCCAAAATAATAACTACCTTTAATAGCCCTTTTCAAGGAACCCAAAGCACTTTACAGAGTGAGGGGGAAAGCCCACCTTATCCACCAACAATGTGTAACACCCACGCTTTATATAACTACAGTTTGTTACTCTTTACTGAATGAAACTAAACTACTTTAAATTATTTAAAAAAATGCTTTTTACATATGCGTTTTTGGTGTGTCTAGGTTTAGTATCATACAATACTCATTGGACAAATATATACATTTATTAAAAATAGGGGTCTGCAAACTTATTAGACATCATTGTAAAGGTCTGGTTTGATTGACAGTTCTGAGAAGCTAAGAGGGGCTGACAAGACTTCCATTGCAGCAAGATCCTGCACCAGGCTGTTAATGTAGTGAAAGCAATGATATAAGCATTTTTATTGTTTAATTAAAGAGATTCCCCTGGGAATTCAAACACGGCTATCACTGGGCATGCAGTCAAGTGGCTTTTAAGAGCTTCAGACAAAATATTAAATACTGAGGTCCAGTAGTTATTTAGTTTTGAGCAAGTAAAAACATGTGATAGAGGTCACATTGAGAGGAATGACACCTGTCATACACACCCATCAATGTCAGTTAAATTCTGTATAGTCTGGACTTGGACTAATGCACTTTATGAGTCCAATACAGGCACAAGAAGAAGTGGAGATTACTCTTTCAATCGCTCTATCCCAAAACTCCTTGGAAAAATTCAAGACCCATTTGTCTCTTCCAAGCCGATTTAATTCTTAACAGTGGAGTGTTCATCACAAGACATGATCCATGAATGGACCGGAGAAATCAATGATTTCTGGTGGGGTAAGATAGTCAGCAACACATCTCAGGGCTGAGTGGAGGGCATGCAAGGAAAGTCAGCAAATTCAGAGGAAACAAAATGTCTCAACTGAGGATAACGGAAGTGGGATGGTGGCAAGGCATGTTTAGCAGCCCAGAGAAGACTCCATATTCATATACACTGCTCAAAAAAAAAAGGGAACACTTAAACAACACAATGTAACTCCAAGTCAATCACACTTCTGTGAAATCACACTGTCCACTCAGGAAGCAACACTGATTGACAATTAATTTTACATGCTGTTGTGCAAATGGAACAGGCAACAGGTGGAAATTATAGGCAATTAGCAAGACACCCCCAATAAAGGAGTGGTTCTGCAGGTGGTGACCACAGACTACTTCTCGGTTCCTTTGCTTCCTGGCTGATGTTTTGGTCACTTTTGAATGCTGGCGGTGCTTTCACTCTAGTGGTAGCATGAGACAGTCTACAACCCACACAAGTGGCTCAGGGAGTGCAGCTCATCCAGGATGGCACATCAATGCGAGCTGTGGCAAGAAGGTTTGCTGTGTCTGTCAGCGTAGTGTCCAGAGCATGGAGATGTTACCAGGAGACATGCCAGTACATCAGGAGACGTGGAGGAGGCCGTAGGAGGGCAACAACCCAGCTGCAGGAACGCTACCTCTGCCTTTGTGCAAGGAGGAGCAGAAGGAGCACCGCCAGAGCCCTGCAAAATGACCTCCAGCAGGCCACAAATATGCATGTGTCGACTCAAACAGTCAGAAACAGACTCCATGTGGGTGGTATGAGGGCCCAACAGATGATGGCAGAAACAGATTCACAGATGGGGGTTATGCTTACAGCCCAACACCGTGCAGTACGTTTGGCATTTCCCAGACAACACCAAGATTGGCAAAATCGCCACTGGCGCGCTGTGCTCTTTACAGATGAAAGCAGGTTCACACTGAGCATGTGACAGACGTGACAGAGTCTGGAGACGCCATGGAGAACGTTCTGCTGCCTGCAACATCCTCCAGCATGACCGATTTGGCAGTGGGTCAGTAATGGTGTGGGGTGGCATTTCTTTGGGGGGCCGCACAGCCCTCCATGTGCTTGCCAGTGGTAGCCTGACTGCCATTTGGTACAGAGATGAGATCCTCAGACCCCTTGAGATCCTCAGAGATCCTCAACCCGCGGTTGGCCCTGGGTTCCTCCTAATGCCAGACAATGCTAGACCTCATGTGGCTGGAGTGTGTCAGCAGTTCTTGCAAGAGGAAGGCATTGATGCTATGGACTGTCCCACCTGTTCCCCAGACCTGAATCTGACTGAGCATATCTGGGACATCATGTCTCGCTCCATCCACCAACGCCACGTTGCACCACAGACTGTCCAGGATTTGGCGGATTCTTTAGTCCAGGTCTGGGAGGACATCCCTCAGGAGACCATCCGCCACCTCATGAGGAGCATGCCCAGGCGTTGTAGGGAGGTCATGCGGGCACGTGGAGGCCACACACACTACTGAGCCTCATTTTGAATTGTTTTAAGGACATTACATCAAAGTTGGATCAGTCTGTATTGTGGTTTTCCTCTTTTGATTTGAGTGTGACTCCATATCCAGACCTCCATGGGTTGATGAATTTGATTTCCATTGATAATATTTTGTGATTTTGTTGTCAGCACATTCAACTATGTAAAGACCAAAGTATTTCATACGATTAGTTAATTCATTCAGATCTAGGATGTGTTATCTTAGTGTTCCCTTTATTTTTTGAGCAGTGTATATCATGGCATGTTTTAATACCTTTCCCTTTCCAAAAAGACAAGGCATTGTCAACAACAGATGGAGGAAATATGTGGTTGTTATCGATAGGGCCAATAATGGATGTAGGGGAAAACTTAAAATGGCGACAAAAGTGGTACCATATTTTCAGAGTAGCGGGAGGGAGATGTTGGGAGAGCAGAGCACAGTGAAGCAGACAGAGTTGAGGAAGTGCAAGACAAACCTTTTAACTGGTACCACTGTGTGTCTGGTGCATATAACCAGAGAAAAGGTTTCTGAAGGTTGGCGGCCCAATAATAATATAAGTAATAAGTAGTGCAAGCCCTCCACTGAAGTTGCATCTCTGAAGTAACAACCTACTAACCCTAGGGACCTTTTCACTCCAAAGAACTAATAGCCTGATTGATTGCCATAAAAAGACATAGGTAAGAACAAAGAAATAGAATGAAAATGGTACATGAAGGTACATGAATTTAGGCAAAATATTCATTTTAACCTCATAGATTATCCCTATAAGTGACAGACGTAGGTTACCCCACCACTTGAAATCAGCCTTCATCTCAGTGAGAAGGGGGGAAAGTTAACTAAAAAGAGAGCTGAGAACGACTCACGTTTACTCCAAGGTACTTAAAGCCAGAATGATTCAGCGGAAAGATCTAGATTAGAGAATAACTGGAAAAGTAGTTACTGGGTTGTGGCACGTGGTTAATGATACAGAGGTGGCACCACAGGTCCAAAAGTGGTGGGGCAGAATTTGTGACATATCGGGGCCTTTCTTGCGGATCAGTCTGAAGTTTCCCTGAACTTGAAGGTAAACGTATGTGTCCTAATTGTATGCTTTGTTGATGAAAGATAACTGTTATCATTCACATACATTTGAGTAACTTAGTCAACATTTATCCAAATAGACAAT
>JACXGM010014334.1:0-22198 GCA_016801145.1 Umbra pygmaea
AAACTTCACATGCGAAGTTTCGGAATCATGTACAGTGGGGAGAACAAGTATTTGATACACTGCCGATTTTTCAGGTTTTCCTACTTACAAAGCATGTAGAGGTCTGTCATTTTCATCATTAAATAATCAATTAGCATTTTACTGCATGACATAAGTATTTGATCACCTACCAACCATTAAGAATTCCAGCTCTCACAGACCTGTTAGTTTTTCTTTAAGAAGCCCTCCTGTTCTCCACTCATTACCTGTATTAACAACACCTGTTTGAACTCGTTACATGTATAAAAGACACCTGTCCACACACTCAATCAAACAGACACCAACCTCTCCACAATGGCCAAGACCAGAGAGCTGTGCTAGGACATTACATTTTTAGACCTAAACAAGGCTGGGATGGGCTACAGGACAATCGGCAAGCAGCTTGGTGAGAAGGCAACACCTGTTGGCACAATTATTAGAAAATGGAATATGTTCAATATGATGGTCAATCTCCTTCAGTCTTGGGCTCCATGCAAGATCTTACCTTGTGGGGCATCAATGATCATGAGGAAGGTGAGGAATCAGCCCAGAACTACACGGCAGGACCTGGTCAATGACCTGAAGAGAGCTGGGACCACAGTCTCAATGAAAACCATAGGTAACACACTCCGCCGTCATGGATTTAAATCCTGCAGCGCACGCAAGGTCCCCCTGCTCAAGCCAGCACATGTCCAGGCCTGTCTGAAGTGTGCCAATGACCATCTAGATGATCCAGAGGAGGAATGGGAGATGGTCATGTGGTCTGATGAGCCAAAAGTAGAGTTTTATGGTCTAAACTCCACTCGCTATGATTGGAGGAAGAAGTACAACCCCAAGATCACCATTCTAACCGTGAAGCATGGGGGTGGAAACATCATTCTTTGGGGATGCTTTTCTGCAAGGGGACAGGACGACTGCACCGTTTTGAGGGGAGGATGGATGGGGCCATGTATCGCGAGACCTTGGCAAACAACCTCCTTCCCTCAGTAAGAGCATTGAAGATGGGTTGTGGCTTGGTCTTCCAGCATGACAACAACCCAAAACTCAAAGCCAGGGCAACTAAGGAGTGGCTCCGTAAGAAGCATCTCAAGGTCCTGGAGTGGCCTAGCAAGTCTACAGACCTGAACCCAATAGAAAATCTTTGGAGAGAGCTGAAACTCCGTATTGTCCAGCGACAGCCCCGAAACCTGAAGGATCTGGAGAAGGTCGTTATGGAGTAGTGGGCCAAAATCCCTGCTGCAGTGTGTGCAAACCTGGTCAAGACCTACAGGTCAAGACACATTTCCGAAACTTCACATGTGAAGTTTAGTGTGTCAATGCATCCAAGTGTAATATGTAGCCTACATAATTATATAGGCTGTCTGTAAACAATTGCACAGGCCAGGTAATAGGCTACGGGGCCAAACAAAATATATATATTTGCCTACCCAGTTCTGCTTTTCTGATGTATCAAATACTTATGTCATGCAATAAAAAGCAAATTCATTATTTAAATATATTTTTAATATCTAGCATAATATGACTTGTAAGAATTGTAAGAATAACAATTAACATAAATTTAATTTTTTTTATTTTGTACATAATCCTTTACTAGGATCAATAGAGCCATACGTAATCTATGATAAAGGTGCATTTGTCAAAATAGTAACATTTGTTCAGACTAGTTAAGTGGTACAATTCTGTGAGTCTTCTGTCTCTCAATCTACAGTACTGAATGTGCCTGTGCCAAAAGAAACAATATGAACAATCCAGGTACTAGTACCGAGCAGTATACTGGATCATAGAATTAATGCGCCTGCGTGAAAACCAACGAAATGAACGACTCATGTACTAGTACAGAGCAGTATACTGGATCATAGAATTAATGCGCCTGTGTAAAAACTAACGAAATGAATGACTCATGTACTAGTACCGAGCAGTATACTGGATCAGAGAAGTAATGCGCCAGAGCCAAAAAGAACAAAATGAAAGACTCATGTACTAGTACCGAGCAGTATACCAATGACAGTATACAGAATGGACTGAGCCACACCATTCATTTCTACGGAGACCAAGTGAAGCCAATTAGAAGCACTTTTCCGGTGGTAAATATTTATTTTGTACATAATCCTTTACTAGAATCAACATATTCATATGTAAGGTATGATTAAGATGCATTTGTCAAATTACTAACATTTGGTTGGACTAGTTAAGTGCTAGAATTCTGTGAAGCTACATTATAAAGTAATGTGCCTGCGCCAACAAGAAAGATATGAACGATTAAGGTACTAGTCCCAAGCAGAATAATGGTTCATAGAATTAATGCCCCTGCATAAAAAAGAATGATATGAACAATTCAGGTACTTGTACCGAGCAGTATTTTGATCATAGAAGTAATGAGCCTGCGGCAAAAAGAACTATTTGAACGATTCAGGTACTTGTACTGAGAAGTATATTGGAGATCAAGTGAAACCAAGTAGAAGCACTTTTCCAGTGGTAGCCGAGCATACTGCGCAACCTCAAGCTGAGCATGACGACGTAGATGTGACGTGAGCAAAGTCTCTTAAAGTTGTAATTCTTCTCGTAGCTGTGCCAATCGAAATCTGAGTAGGAAGTATTTCCAATCCATCAAAACGTTGCTGAAATATTTTGTTCCAATGCTTTTCATGGACTCTATATGGGCTTCTCTCTTGACTATTGCCTTAGGAAGCGGAGGGATATATAGGCAATATATGTTGTGCTCTGTGTGTGATCTCGCGGGATATCGCGGAATCCCGCTGGATCGCGGTAGCAGCCATCAGGCAAGTATTATTTAAATATACTTCTGGTGTACTTACAAACTTTTCAATGCCTCGTTTTATAAGTACAGAACCTATTTGTACTTTGTAATGTTCTGTCACCTCATTTCAGCATAATGCCACCCCAAAAAAAAAAAACATCATCAAGGACATAACGTTACTGAGGTTTTTTACAAATAATTTTACACAAGGACAGGACATAACCTATAATTTACCAAGACTAGATTTACATTAAAAAAATTATATAATGTCATTAGGGGAATGCGGGTACCATCAGGGAAGAGGCAGGTTAGGAAGGAGTGGCTCACGAAGGAGTTACAGATGAAGTAAGAGTGTGTGAGGTCTTAAAAGGAATTAATTAGGAATATGTGAAAGTTTGTGCCTTTTATACATTTTCCACATACAGAAGAGCCCAAGATATACATGACTGATCATTTATAAGTCCACTTTGACTTTTTGTTTACATATCATAAAGGCTACAATTGTTAATTTATTAGGAGAACCGTGATGCAGCCATGGAATAGACAAAAAGGAGAGGCATGTGGCACTGCAGGGTGTGAGGTGAAGTTTTAAAATGTATTCATGATTGTAATGGATTAAACCCAATGATGGAGGTTGAGTTGCTGCCTGTTCAATTCCAGTTCCTCAATCAATAAACAGAAACAAGGGCATAGGAACAGGGGGGACGGGGGGACATATCCCCCCAATGTTACAGACAGGCAATGTGGTCCCCCAATAATAAGAACAATTTGTGAAAAATATATGGTGTCCCCCCAATATCAAACTTGTTCCTATGCCCTTGCTCTTGACTGTATGCCTCCACATCCCCTGATTGCCTGCAAGCTTCTCCTCGACTATAAGGTAATTTCTCTACTGTGCGACAGAAAGTTGCATGATTATGACACAATAGTTATAAATAGCATATTTTCACAAAAACGTCTGCTACAGGGCCAGAATGTGAGATACAAGGTAATGGAGCTTGTCCTGTTTCTTTAGAAATTAACAATGGACAAATAGAGTCTTAAAACGCTTCGAATGTACATTTATTCACTCTCAAAGTGACGCCAAAATGAAAAGGAGTCTATGCAATGATAACGGGGAAGGTGGTGCCTTGTTAGTCTCAGAGTCTCACCATAGGTGCTTCAACGTCTGGAGCCCGGCTTACTCTCTTGCTGTATACTGGGTCATAGAAGTAATGCTAAAAGTGGAAAAAGTAATGCGCCTGTGCAAAAAAGAACAAAATTAACGATCCAGTATGAATTGCACGTAAAGGCCTTTCAAAAAAATTGTTCAAAAAGAACGAATTGTTCATGAATCTCCCATAACTAACTCATTGAGAGCTTATGTCCAACTGGAGTAACAGGTATAATTTTAAAGTCCGACGTAAAGGGCATTTTCAGTCGGACGTACAGTTATGACCTATTTACTTCCAGCTGGTGCAACCGATCCAGGTGGGTGCAATTAACGAAAAGGTAGATCAGAAAACCAGCAAGCTCCGGCCCTCGTAGTGTAAGCATTGAATAACCCTGACATACAGTCATGCCCGGCTCCAGGATGAAATGACTGAAGGGGCATTTTTATCAAAGCGGGGGCATTATCTTCATTCATATACCATTTGTAATGCTTATGGGTAAACAGAAGTGGGGGGGTGGGGGGGTGAAGTTTCTCTCTGGAGGGACAATGACCCACTTTGCCTCCCCGCAGTTTCAAGCCTGCATACAGTATATTGTTCTATACAGAGTGTGGTGTGATATCGTAAATGACCTACTCATTCTTGAATATGGTTCATTGTGTGTATATCTCGCTTTTTTGATGTTGTAAAGAATACTGTTGTTTTTACTAGGTTATTTCAAGGATCACCTTGATGCCAGTTTCAATAAAAAGCAGTTGAAGAGTCGAGAAAAAATGTGATTGAATTCATTCTTATGGCCTTGCAACATCGCCACAACTGAACAGCAGGTGTGGAAGATTAAATGGCTGAAATGCTTCCTCCAATCACAGCTTGGCAAGCCATTCTCTTTGCTTGCTTAAATGTGACACATTTTGTATCTTTTTGTATTCAATACATTAACGCTGTGGCTTGTTGCAGATGTTGGATTATTATGTTCCATTTGCTAGATAAATTTTTTCTTTTCAAATACTGTTGTCACCCCTCCTGTGGTATACACCATGATGACATAGACCGAAATTATTTTATTAGTCAATTCAATTTGTCTTCAGCACCATCTGTGTAGTGCCTGAAGTTGAGACCAGGATATAAATTCAAAGCCCCATTGTAGTCTATTGATGTTGTGCTGTGAAAGTTGTAATGAAATCATTATGATTGTAGAATTCTTGTGGGCAGCAGATCTTGGTGGTTTAGTCTGATTCTGTGGTGGAATACAACAATCATTATGACACTATGACAGAGCAGTAGGTAACTGAAAATATAATATACATGTAAATAACATGTAAACACATTTAACACAATTTTAAGAACATGTTTTTATACCACCTATAAATTATATATCATAATTGTGAGTTCGCAAACAGACACACTTGGGCAATGTGTTCACATAGCCATTTAACTTGGGCACAGGACTATCAAACTATTTATTTTGTTTAACAGGTGCCATGATCCCCAATTTTGTAATTGTCAGGCCAACATTTTTTAATTCTCCAGCAAGTAATTGTTTTCTATCGTTTTATTTGGTGGCAGCTCAGTTGCAAATAGTTTTGGGTTTTCACAGTACTTTATTTTAACAGTGTATGTCAATGATAGAAAAGCATTAATTAATTAATTAATTAATTAATACATAGCATTCACAGAACTGGTAATTAAAAAAAATTATTTAGTACAATGACCAGCTTTTCATAAAGTTTGTTTTAGCAGAAGACTAATTGATAGTTGCCACCCCCACAAAAAGTCCATACCTGCCACTTTACATGGTGTTGGTGGGAGGATTCATTCACTATAACATTGTTGAACTCAATTCAAAATGAGGTGGACTTCTTGTCTGTTTCATGTTAGTATTCTCATCTGTTCTCCTTTTACAACCCACATGCAGTGCTTGTCTTTGTTCAAGAGACTCGTGAATTCCTGTTCCTACATTATGACAAGACTAGGGTACTTATCTGACGATCAATAATGTATCCCTGGTCAGGTTCTCGTTTGCACTTCAATGAAGGCAAAACCTCTGGATAGACCTGAAGGACTGTAGTTATACTGAAATGGGCACACTCCCACTATCAGAGTGATGATTAACAGCACTACATGGTTTAGAACTGGCTTAGCACAGATGAAAGCCAACTCAGATTGGCTTTAGTAAGTTGAAAGGAAACTGAACACCAAATACCAAATATTTAAATACAGTTTGTGAAAAAGAAATGACCGTACTTTAGTACTTGTATCTCGGAAACTACCGTAATACAGTAATGAGCATGGCAATGAATGAATGAGTTGTGCTATATTGTACTATATTATAGTACTACCCTGTACTACATTGAAAACGTTATTAACACATTATCTGATGTTTTACTTTGTGAATTGAATTCATTTTTGACAAAATACACACAAATTGGATGACTGCAACATACTCAAACAGTTGGGATTGTCGACTGTTTACCTTTGTGTAACATCATCGTTTCTGGTAATAACACTTATTAAGCATTTAAGCACTTAAGACACATTGGGGTCTGTGTGGTGTAGTGGGCTATGACGCTGCATTGCAGGACAGTCTATGTTGATGTTTATGAGTTATTTGTCTTTCCCCAGACCTCCAGGCAGCGCAAAATGATTAAAACATAAAATAACTTGTCTTTATATGTTTTTCTTTCCAAATCAATCTATGTTTTTATTAGCATTTTCAATACTATCCCAACATTTTTGGAATTGGGTTGTAGTACAGTTTGACACATGTTTGCATAGAGTTACACTTTCTCATTGCATGCTCTTCATTGACTTTAGTTTCCAATGTGGGGGGTAGGCAGATAGATTTGACAAAAGTTTATACCATCTGTTTCACCTTTAAATAACTTTTCAGTTTTTCTCTTCTCTCAGGTGACTGTTCAGGCCACCTGCATCACACTCACTGCTATGAGTGGAGACCGTTGCTATGTTACAGTGTATCCTTTGAAGTCCCTACGCCATCGCACCCCACAGGTCGCCATGATAGTCAGTGTTTGTATATGGATTGGTAAGACCCCCCGCCACAGCCCCTGATGAAATCAAATTAAGAAGCTTTTTAAACTTGGTATCCAACCTTGGTTCAGCTGAAGCCGGAGTGCAGGCTTCTCCCGTTTAAATTAGGTAGACCGGACAGAGTCACCAAATAGCAGGGCCATGGGGAGAGCACCCCTGCGCTCAGTGCAGAACAAGATATTTCATATATGATTATATAGAATTCCTCCACATTACACATATTTTCTGGCATATTCTTCTTTATTCGACAGGAACGCACTGAAGTGATTTTCGTTGCTGAAATAGTAGGTCAGATTTAAACACATTTGACAGCAACTTAGACCGCTGGGATATGCTATGACACAAGTTCAACAAATTGTGGGCAACATTGTCACATGTTTTTCAGTAAAACACATGACATGTTCTCGTTTTATCTAAACAAAGGTTCCTTCATTCTATCCACGCCGATCTTCATGTACCAGAGGATTGAAGAGGGATTCTGGTTTGGACCAAGACACTACTGCATGGAAAGATTTCCCTCCAAAACCCAGGAGAGGGCTTTCATTCTGTACCAGTTCACAGCTGCCTACCTTTTTCCTGTCATCACTATCTCCTTCTGCTACACAGTCATGCTGAAGAGAGTTGGCCAGCCAGCCGTGCAGCCTGTAGACAATAATTACCAGGTATATGGAGACAATTACTCTGGCTTTTCCTTATTATTTTCCTTATAACGTCTATAGGTGCGCTCACCTTTGCCATGGTTACACAATCCAAGTTCATACAGTATCGATCCCTTCCAATTTGAAGGTATGCGATGGTCGATGTAGACTTTAAGAATGTGGCTATGTTTTGAAAGAAAAGTTTGGCTCATTAACAGTGTGTCTCTGTAGCGGTCAGGTAACTGGTACATTTCCTCCACAGGTTCATCTGTTGTCTGAGAGAACCATCAACCTAAGGAGAAAGATCTCCAAGATGGTTGTGGTGATTGTCCTCCTGTTCACCATCTGTTGGGGGCCTATCCAACTATTTGCCTTGTTTCAGTCCTTCTACCCAAACTACAGGTTCAACTACACCACCTATAAGATCAAGACCTGGGCTAACTGCATGTCCTACGCTAACTCCTCCATTAACCCAATCGTTTACGGTTTCATGGGAGCAAGTTTCCGCAAGTCCTTCAAAAAGACTTTCCCATTTCTGTTCAAACACAAAGTGAGAGACAGCAGTGTGACGTCGCGCACAGCAAACGCAGATATCAAGTTAGTAGCAGCTGAAGAAGGCAATGGGGATGGGAAATGAAATGAGATACGGGCAAAGTGAGCTGCTGTGAAGTGAAGCTGTTAGAGATTCAGTTCACCATGCCAAACAAACAGAAAATATACAGGGTAGACTGCTGTGATTGAATGCATACTGCTCAACACAAAGTGCCGTGATTGAAAGCACACTTGCAAATATAGACAGCTGAGATTGAATGCATATCGCTCATTCATTTGGGTGCTATTCCTTATTCATGCACTGTAAAACTGTATTTTATCGACAGTTCCTTCAAAATAATAACAGAAAGTAAGGTATAAACATTGATTGTCCATTAATGAACCACCTATCCCTCTGGAAGGATTCTTTCTCATCTATTAACAGACAATCACTGTGTTTACATGTTACATTATCTATTATAATTTTGAAAGAACTATGTTTTTTTTTTACTGTGGAAGAAGAGTTCATGACATCAAAATGATTTATGATTAGCTGACATAGAGTGTTTGCCATGAATGCAGTCTCTGTTAAGGGTGCAAAAACTCTACTGTAAATAGGTAGCATACTGTTGTTTTGCAGTATTAAGTGGCCATGAGTTGGGACATTAATAACTGAAATGTTGCCATTTTTATTCTCTGTACTGACAAGGCCCTAACTCTAATTGCTCCTGTAAGTCGCTCAGGATAAGAATATCTGCTAAACGACTGCATGTAACATTGAACTTCCATGATAGGGATTGAACGAAGCCCTAACATTGAATTTGGTTTTCACACTTTTTATTTGTACCCATTTTCCTCTCATCCCAATTTTCCAATTTCATCAAAGCACAATTTCTACCAGGCCATACTATGTGGAAGCTATATTTAGATTGCTATATAAAACTGTAAATTCAGTTACCTGTCTGTTGAAATAAGTATACTGTAGCTTCCACTTCACAGCAAATTAGGTTATTTGTTTTTCAGTTATGACATGAAATACCAAGCAGATTGTGAAATATAAATTCCCAGTTCGATTTTGACACCGTATTAAAATGACTGAGATAGAGTTTGTGTCTATTTCCAAACTTCCAGATGTACCACAATGCAACGGAAATGCAATGCTTCAGTTGAAATGTTTGATTGCATGCAGCCAATTTGTGCAGCATTTTGCCGTACGGTATCAGAACCGGGAGCTAATATATATCTTTCAACTATGGGTTAATGGGATTGCAAGAAAAGTACTGCTGTTGCCAGCATGGTGAACTAGCTAAAATGAAAATATGAATGGCTAGACCCTAGCAAAGTCAGGCTCTCATGCCCCTCAAAGATGTGGAAGATTGATTATGATATTGATTGCGCTGTACAGGTGTGTACACGGTGCCGTACGGGAATGTTTGGCCATATCTGGTGTGATCCCAGCTAACAGCTAAAGGGTCTGTACAGATAGATGCATTTGATACAACTTTTGTGAAATAACGAACATTTGTGTGAAAAACTAATGTTCTATCACAAATAAAAAAATTTATATAGAAAAAGTCAGTTGCATGGTTTAAAACGTATCTTTTCTTACCTCTCTGCTGACGAGCCAAATTACACCCTACTTCCTGTTTTTATTCTGCAAAGATGGTGCGTTCAACTTGAAAAAAAATGAATGCAGACTTTATTTTCTAAATTCACACTGCTTTGTCAGTAATTTATTCTCTATCAGGGAGGATATCAGATTTAGAATATATCATTAATAGGCTGATGGTATGTTGTGTTTAGAAAGTATTAATGTATGACATGGGCGTCGGAAGCATTTCCATTGTCTGGGGGGCAATCTGGTGGCGTTGTCAGGTGTCCTAATGGGGGTCCAAACAAATCATTTTTTTAAATGGCTCCAATGCCCATTCGCAGTGGTTAAATTGGGCCGGAGCTCTCCGGGGCTCAGCTCCGGCACATAAGCCTGCTCGGATGTGCCTGCTTGCAGTCAGTTGTCTACTGGAAATATGTGACATGAAAGTGAAGCTTTTGAAAACGTGATATTTCTGACAACAAATAAAATATATTTTTAAATGGCATGTATATTTTGTCTCGGTGGAGCTGAGAACAATCGGAACACGGCCGTGTTCTTGTTCAGAACACGGCCGTGTTCTTGTTTAATCTCATTGTCAGTCAACTATCGCGCACCGCTCGCGCATTGTGTATCAAGGTAGGTTATATGCTGCATTCAGACAGAACGCTGAGCGTGAAATCCAATTCTATCACGTCTAGTTGGTCCCTTGAACAATTTGAATCCACTTGCGTGTCCAAAGCGAATAGGAGGCACGAATAAAGCAAGTGTTTAAAGTGAAATAGACGCACGTTCGAGGCAGAATTGAGGTGTTGGGTGGGGAGGGAGGCCACAACTCACCATACTCTTAAAACTATGAATAAGTGACAGCACATTTAATTTGTTAAAATGTAATGAGGCAACCACTGGAGCTAGTAAACAAAACTACATACTGTGCTTGGTAACCAAGCTGGCAGCTTTGAAGAGTGTTTGTTTAGTCCTGGTTAGATGTGTGTGTTTGTTTGCCTTTGTGTGTGTGTGTGTGTGTGTGTGTGTGTGCGTGTGTGCGTGTGTGCGTGTGTGCGTGTGTGCGTGTGTGCGTGTGTGCGTGTGTGCGCGTGTGCGCGTGCGTGCGCGTGCGTGCGCATGCGTGCGCATGCGTGTGTCTGTGTAGTAGTGGTAGTAAATAGAAAGAATGGGAGAAGGAAGTTTGTGTGAGGTGAACTTGGTCACCACAGATCCAAATCTTTTCAGCTGTTGCTACTGTCATATGCTGCACTGTCTCTTCATCTCTTCTTTTTACACTGTTCATCCAACATGGAAGCCTTTAGTCGTATCATGCTCGGGATGTTTAAGTTCACCGACTATACAAAAGGATTCGCTGGAGAGCGGCGTGGCAGGATAGATAACCTGATTTATCTAACCCAAATCCCAGACAGCACTATGCCAATTTTGCGCGGCCTTGTGCAGGAGGCCCGGGGAAAGTCAGAAAACCCATGGTCAGGCTCGAACCCATGACCATCGGGATGTAGACTTTCTTGCAATGCAGCGACTTAGCCCACTACAACATGCAGACCCCCTGGTTTGACCCCCATTTTTTTACATTTTGAACATGCTGTCTCACAACTACTGGGCTGGTGAGAAGCATGTGATCTGGTTTTTCTTTCATATGGGTATAGAGGTCAGAAAAGAAAACCTCACAACTGACATTCATCATACAAAATGTACATGTTTTGTACCAGAAGCAATTGGGCTTCCAGATTTTGTGATTTTCTTTGTGAAAGAACATTAGTTTTTCACACAAATTATTGTTATTTCACAAGTTGTATCAAATGCATTCATCTGCAAAGACCCTTTGTCTCCAGTTGACGCAGTACTTGCGCTAGTTCTACCCTGTTCTCCATGAGTCTCTGATGAGACCTCTATGAGTCTCTCAGACCGTCAAATAAGTACCTCAAAGAATTTGGAACATAGACAAATTATATAATTTTGTTGGTGTTCCCCTTTAAGCCTTGTCTCGCCCTCAACCCAGTTGAAGATCGATCACATAATTCCTCCAAGCACATGTCACCAAGCTGTCTCATACTTATCACACCGCTCGTTCACCATGGAAGCCGCATGTTGATATATTCATGGAAGGTTACACATTCGTCAACAACATAACTATGATTGAATTCCCAGGCCCCCAACAGGCACACAAGGATACATTTGAGAGAAGCATGTTGAGGTGAATGTCTGTGATCTACCCGAGTAGCGCTGTAGAAATTTGCGCCATTCCATGCTTATCCCCCAGGCAGTGTCCAAATGTCACGAACAGGATACAACCCTGGCCACCATAATGCAGTTGTGCTGTGAAGCACCACTTATACCACTGTGCCACACGAAACCCATTGTCTTTTCACTATAATGAAGGCAATTTATTCTGTGTTTGATTCCTACCTATCTCACTTTAAAAACGTGTTATGCAAACGGCATTATCATAGACGTCTGTTGCAGAATTTGTGACATCTTTATTACAAAATTATATAATACAATTATTACATTGTATTTGTCTTAATGCTTTAAAATGAACCCATGAAAGCTGTTCTTGTTTCTTTTGTTAAATACCATTATTTGGTTGGATTCTTGTGTTAGTGTAAACTGATGTGTATATATACGCAAAAGCAAATAAATTTGACTGATTGTAAGATTATACTGGTATTTGTCAAATAAAGGAATAAATCCTGGTTTGCCTATTTGATGTTTTATTTTCTACTTTTACAGATATCAGTTACAGGTATAATAACAAAAGTTAAACGTAAATAAAGCAGAACAGCAGTAGCAAAATACTTATATACATTTTAAGCATGTCAGATAAATTGTTTTGCCTTTGTGTCTGGATTGCTAATTATTGACCGACTTCCTGACAGTTCCCCCTCTCAGAGGACCACCACAATGGTGGTAATCCTTGACGAGGGATGCATCCAAAATTTGGCAGTGGTGGACCCAGCTCCTTTCCTCTTGGCCATACCCCTCCCAGTCCACCAGGTATTGCACACCCCTGCTCCAGCAGGGAGAGTCCAGAACACGATGGACCGTGTAGACAGGAACACTTAAATGAGTTGACAGAGACAGGATTAATGATATTCTCAATGACGAATGGGCCCAGCAATCGAGACAGGAGCTTGCGAGAGTTGGACTTGACAGGGATGTTTTTAGAAGATAACCATACCTTGTCACCAGGGGAGTAAGTAGGGGCAGGGGTACAGTGACGATTTGCCTGAAATCAATACATCTCTGAATTCTGCAACAGAGCTCTTCGTGCCCGATGCCAGGTCTGGTGACAGAGACTGATGTGATTTTGCATGGAGGGCACCCTCCTTCTTGTGTACAGGGAACAGGGGAGGCTGGTATCTATACACACACTCAAAGGGTGACATACATGTAGCTGCCGTGGGCAGGGTGTTGTGGGCATATGCCACCGAGGGGAGCTGTGTGGACCAGTTGGTGGGATCACTTGAGACCAGGCAGCGAGGGTGGTCTCCATCTTTTGGTTTGCCCTCTCTGCTTGGCCGTTGGACTGTGGGTGATACCCAGAGGAGAGGCTGACCATGGCTCAAATGGCGCAGCAGAAGTCCTTCCACACCTCTAAGGTAAATTGTGGACCACGGTTGGACACGACATCGGTGGGAAGGCTGTGGCATTGGAAGACTTCTCTATCCAGCAGGTCAGCCATCTCTGGTAGAAAGGAGCTTGGGCAGAGTCAGGTAATGGACAAACTTGGAAAACTGGTCAACAACTGTAAGGATTACCATGTACCCATCAGATGGTGGCAATCCCGTGACAAAGTCCAGGGACAGATGAGACCAGGGACGGTGTGGGAAGGACAACGGATGGAGCTGACCAGAGCTGGGCTGATTGGAACATTTGTTGAGGGCACATACAGAACAAGCTGACACATAAGCCTTAACAATAATTTAGTGATTCTCAGTTTTACTATAGCTATTAAATTAAAAGAAATATGAGTGATAACTGGATCTATGCATCTTGTAAACTAAGCAATTCTGCTAGCAGAGTATAACCAACCACATTGATAAAATAACATAGTAATAAAAAAAAGGAATTACAGTCAATAATCATCACATAGAGCATAGGTTTCCAAGTAAAATAAACGAAACATGGGGCTTATTACAGTTTGACAGAATTATTTCATAGAAATGTTTTATTTTATCTTATATCAAGATAATCTAGTAATGATGCCAGCAGTCCCTTAACATTTGAAGTGACACCTGCAGTTTGTCCTTTTTCCATCTGCGCTCAGCTCTACGGCACTGATGTCTGACAGCACGAGATGTGTCATTTAGCCAGGGCTCAGGTTTAGTTTTAGGCTGCCTGGTTTTTAATGGAGCCACAATGTCAATAACTGTTTGGGAGGTGTTATGAAACCATGAGTTGAGTTCCTCTGTATTGTCACATATAGACTCCGGTGGTGCACAGTTCTGATTAAAAACAGTCTCAAATAGCACAGGCATATGGTCAGAAAACACAGCTACACAGATCTCCAGGTTAAGAACAGGCAAACCATAAGATAACACAAGATCAAGTGTGTGTCCGCGTTCGTGTGTGGAACCAGACACACACTGCACAAGATTAAAAGAGTCAATGAGGTTTAGAAAGTCCTTGTCAATGGATTATCAGGACAACACATGTGAACATTAAAATCCCCAACAATAAAGATACGGTCGTATTTAGGCATCATTTCAGCTAACACAGAGAAGTCATTTATAAAATCTTTATTGTATTTGGGGGGACGATAGACCACTGCACACAACACTGTGTGAGAGTGACCCAGCTCAAACACACTCAGTTCAAAGCTGGTGGACAACGATGATAATGATAACTGTTTACATTTATAGGCACTCTTATAAAGTAAGGTGACCAGATTTCTGAAACAAAATCCAGGGACATTTTCAGCTCAGAAGCGTAAATACCTCCCAAACAGGTAATGTTTTTATCTTTGTAAACCTAAAACGGGGACATTGCCCCAGGGGCGTCACTAGACCTAGAGCTACACTGGGGCACAAGCCCCCCCTAGGGGGGGTCCCATGGGCGTGCTCCCCTTTAAGAACATTTTGTCTATTTTAACATTTAAATGCATCAATCTGGAGCACTTTGAAGAGAAATTCAAAGGTTAGACATGATTATTCTTATCTATGGATGGAAATATTTGTGCTGTAGCCTGAACAATTATGGACTTCAGAATTTTAACCATGCACACACAGGTGGAATAGTTTTTTTTTCAAATTTTTGCATTAATGTCACTAGGAAGCACACCAGTAGAAATATATATTCATGTTTGTATGTGGGATAGTCTGGAATCTGGCAATGTAACAACCATTATGGTGGGATACTCTGGCTTAGCAACTTACAAAATAATACATTATCATTAAAGTTTTTCTTGTCCTACTCTGTTCACTTGTATTCCTTTTCTTTTGTCCCTTCACTCTTTTTTCCATAGTTTCTGACTCTCTCCTCACTGCCATTTCTTGCTCTTATCTATTTCCCTTGTCTTCCTGTCCAGCCTTCCACGTTTCCACTCTCCCTACACCAACCAAACCAGAACAATTTGACTAAATTTGTGAACTAATTACTGTTAGTCCTCAATTCCTGCTAAATAAATAGCATGTTGTGTTAATTATGTTAAACAATGACATATAGAAAATGTGTGGTGTTTCTTTCTGTTCCATTCTATTGTGATGCATGAGAGAAACACCAACACTCAATTCGACTGTTTCCAACAGATTATCTATCTATGGTATTAATGGTATTAACAGAGCAATAATCAATTAAATGTGTAATAATTGTTTCAGATAAATCAGCAGATGGCAAAATTGACCATATTAATATTAACAAGCTGCTACTTTGCTATCTATTAGGCTTTCATCAATGCTTTTAATAAATTTCAAGTTCAACCAGAAGTGCAAAGAACGTAAAGATGTGAGGAAGGAGGGAGGGATGGGGCTTGCTTACTGTCAGAGTCAGAGCCTCTCGCTTCCAATAAAGATGGATACAAGTTACAGGATATTAATTGCTGCTTCAAATCTAATCCTATACAACATTACTGCAATGATGTTTATATATTTTTATCAGACTATTTTCTTAACTTGCCAGCGAAAACTGAATAGCATTTCATAGCATGTGGGCAGAACCCTCTTCTAAAAATGGGAAGCGTAAATGGAAAGGACATCCTTTTGTTCATAATCACATAGTAAATGTAAATGTCAGTTTAAAATACAATGCTAGATTACTAAATTTTAGGAAGTTATTTTCAAGTTTAATTCATCCTGACTTCACTGATTGGTTGTTTGGGTCTGCTGCAGCACTCAAAAGAGCAGGCAACATAACAAAGCTTTCGATTTGACAAGTCTTGAAAATCTGGCTAGCTAACATGTCCAAAAAATACAGAAGTTAACTGTCACGGTTAGATGTGTGCTTGGAGAGAGGGAGACTTGAACAGACAGTACGTGGCAAGACGTTCATGGTTTATTCCATCAAGCAGTAATCCAAAGAGTAACACACACAGACAGCCAGGCGCGCTAACAGCCAAACCTTTTTCCTCGCACTCTTTACAGTGGTGCGGACACCAGTACTGAGTTCTGGATACAAAGCTTACGCCTAATAACTGTTAGCTAACATGTATACCAACACACTGTTTGTAGCTCTTGGATATGTTGACATGGAGTAATCAAAGACATGAACTATAAACCTGATGCGCTCAGGGACGGAAATACAACCAAAACATATAGCACACAATAAACCATAACTTACGTGGAGTTATACCACCAACAATGCTCCACGCTCTCTTCTTCTTCTTCTTCTTCTGTGGGTTTCATGGCGGATCGCAACCAACGAGAGGTGCATACACCGCCACCAACAGTACCAGAGAGTGAGGCCGGACACGGCCCACCCAATTCAACGCCACCCCACCACTCCACGACCCCTAGAAAATAACGTGGGCCAGGAACCTTGTTAAAGAGAACTCATCAGAGTACAAGAATACAACCTGAACAAAGACTTATATTTCCCCCGGAGAGGTGACACCCACATATCTCCCGCTGCATACGAAATAAAGATCAGTTCATTGGCTGGAATTGGAAACAAAGGAGTACATTAACAATTAGATTATGCATCGCCTTGGCGGCGCTATCCGGTCTGTAACAAAAGGACTGAATTAACATTTGAATATGCTGCACCGTAGAAGGCTAACATTTGTCTCTTCTAGTCGCTCTGTGGAGAAAATCACAGCCTTGAATGTAGTAAAACCAAAACTCCCTTTATGGGATGATCCAGCAAGCCCCAAAATGACATATCATGATGTACAGTATAATGTTGAGTTTTATCAGCTTCCTGTTGTCTTCACCCATAGTGGGGGGTTTGCCGCCCTTCCTTCCACGTCTCACTCAGGCAGTCCTCAAACGAGTGTGAGAGAATGCTAGTCCTTAGACAGCTGTGGAGTCTGCTTATAATCAGTCCTGTAAACATCTAAAAATCCACTACAGGTTCTTTGGATTTTCCCGGACCTACAGAACGAGGCAGCCCAAATTAACATATCGCTGCCTGGGATTTGTTATACTGTAGATAAAGTTGAGCACAAAATGTGCATACCCCTGGAGAATTGGTAATAGGTGTACCATTTTAAAAGGGAAGTTTGAGAGTCATATTCAACTGTAGGTCATAACAGAATGGCACAATCATAAAACAAAACATGGCAACAAAGAAAATAATGAAAAGAAATTACCCCTGTACAAAGGTTTGCACACCCTGACATATTTGACAATATGATGGTTCATATTCTGTAAGGATAATGCTCTTATGAAGCCATTAATTATCACACAGTTGTTTGGCAGGTTTGTAAACCATACTGATAACAGAAATCACCCAAATGGCTCTAATCAAAAGTTTACATACCCTTGAATGTTTGGCCTTGTTACAGACAGGCAGGCCCGTATTACGACTCCATTGCAGCCCTAAATCACATGAAATACGTTCTGAGGGAACTATTTTGTAAAACCGAAATATGTCAAATATGAACGTATGAGAGGGTCAATTACATTTGTAGGGAACTAAATTGAACACTTGAATAACGTTAAATATGAACATAAGAAGATCATGACGTAGCATGTAAATAGCATAGTTTTTGCTAGGGTGGCGGTCGGGGATGGTGGATGGGCGTATAAATCTGCGACTTCCATGCCAGTGTTCGCGAGTTCAAATCCAGTCGGACACATTGTGTGTGTTTTGTTCTACATTGCTTGCGTCATGCAGACACGCGATTATCGGTTTTTGTAATGTTAACCCTAATCTTAATTCTAACCTTAACCTCAGTAACGTCATATCTAACCTTAACCGTTAGTAACCTCATGCCTAACCTTAACCGTTAGTATCCTCCTATCTAACCTTAACTGTGAATGTTTCAATATAATTTTGAACACTATGGAATGTATGGAATGTGTGAAATGTTCTCGCATAAATCCGCTAAACGAAATGTACCGGAGCAACGTAATTGAAGTACAAATATAGCCTAATAAAGAAACGTGCAGTTCAAACGTAAAAAAACCTAAATATGTTGGCATATTACGTAATTCAGGTTTTCAAAATAGTTTCCTGCGAACGTAATTTGGGAGAAATTCTGAGATTTACAATTGCTCCATTGTGCACCTGGACAAAAGTGGCTCAAGTCATGCACATCATCACAAAACTAAAAGTGAGAAAATAAGCAAAGACTTTCTCCACTTTTCCAGCACCATGTTTGCAATCTCTATTTTTAAAGACTACATTAGTAACAACTTAAGATAGCAGCCATAAAAGGCTGTTTGGTCCAATCACATATACAATGTTATTAACCTACACAATGTTATGTATTTAGCTACTATTAAGATGGTAGAACACCATCTGTATCAGGTTTAGTGTACTATTTTATAGTTTATCTTTTACCACTCACCTTAACATCCACCACTGTCCCTTTACATTCCTCTGACCATCACCTGTCTGTGGCTCAGACACTCTGCTGAATTGAAATAGGTCAACTATTTACTGTAGAATAGCTAGCATTAGCAATTCAGATGTATTCATGCATGTTGGTCTAATGTAAGAGCACATAAAAAGTGCACTGATCTGTATTTTTTTTAATGTTAAAATTAATGGACCGAATGCAAGATATCTAAATGACATAAGAACAACAGATCGTCACTCAGTAGTCTTAAAAATTGTTTAAACAGGTTAAGATGGGTCTTAATCTATACTTGGCATGGGACTGAACTGATTTATGGTTTGTTTGGTTATGTGGTGTTTTGTGTTGTGTGCATTTTGAGTTGCTTATGGTTTGGCGCACCACCTTCTGGACACCATGTTATATAGCCGGGTAGATTGTTACGGATGTGTGGGGAGTTAGTTGATTACGGGAGGTTTAGCAATTATGGCTATATAATCATTGGTGTATTTGAGAAGGCCGTGCGCATCATTTTGAGTTGATTCTCCTGTCAGTAAGGGTGAGTTCCCTGTAATGGGTTATTTAAGTATTGTCATGGTATGTAGATTTATAACGGAGTCTTGTTGAGTAAAAGGAACGCTTATTATATTTAGCTTCCGCATCTATGTCACAATAGAGCATAGTATCAGATATATACGTTGTGTACTCCTGTACTGTCAGTTGAGTAATGTGTATGCTCTGTATCTCTTAGTGAGTCATTAGAGCATAGTAGTCAGCTAAATATATACTTGTTGTGCAACTTTAAGTCTTTGATGTTGTTAGTTCCTCCCATGCTACTTTCTCTACACTCTTAAAAATAAAGGTGCCAGGAAGAACCAAAAAGGGGGTTTCACAGCGATGCCATAGAAGAACCTTTTTTGGTTCCCCAAAGAACCTTTCACTGAAAGGTTCCTTGAATGACCTATTCTCTCTTAGTGCCATTAAGAAATGTGAAAATAATTCATAACTGCCCAATACTAAACATGTTTCCTTTTATGTTACTAATATAAGTTTAAATATATTTTGCAGTGTAATTAACATAGGAAGCACAAATCTATTCATAGCAGTCAGTGCAGAGATTGTGGCACGCCACCACAAATAAATCAATGTATGGGAAACACAAATTCACTCCAAAAATGTAAGGTCACATGAGATTGATGGTGAAGAACCATTTTATAATCTAAAGTACCTTTTGGCACTCCAAAGAACCTTTTGTGCAATGGAAAGGTTCTTTAGAAGGTAAAGGTTCTTCAAGGAACCATATACCCCAACACAGAAACTTTGAAGAACCTTTATTTTTAAGAGTGTATGTAGTTGAGTTACATATATATTCAATAGAAAAAAATGTCTCCTTGCATTCTGGACTCCATTCCTTCACCCCTCAACACACATATCTGTGACAGACTTCTGTGCCATAGAGGAGACGCGCAGGAGGACTTTGTACATGTTTACATACGTTTTTAAAACAGTTCAACTTTATTTAAATGCCTACATAGCATAACACAACATATTAGCATAACACCACAATAATACAGCAATTTGATACATGTGATGTGGATGATGACCCTGAATTATGCATTTGGCCACAGGTTAACTAGCATGGCTACTGTATCTGTATCAGTAGTTGGTGTAGCACCCTCATCAATAAATCTGGACCTCAAAGCCAGTTCCAGTCCATTTTTTCATTGCAGCACTTTAACCTGTGTTTTATTTAGACCTGGTGAATGCAATTCATGAGGAAGAAAAAGAAAACCAGCAGCCTCCGGACCAGAACATTTTTTATTGTGTTTTGGAATCACTCAATGCCAAAAAATGACATTTAACATAATAAGTCATATTGCGACATGTCTGATTCATTCCTGTAATATACACTTTCGTGAATTCTAAAGGGTGGAGAGGACAGAGGAGTCATTCTTGCATTGTAAAGAAATAATATGTTCTTTGTGTTGCTTAGGTTGTTGTTTTTGAGTGATGTTGGGTGACAACTGTTGCTAATATTATGGAAGAATGAGTTGATTTGAGACATATTAATTGTTTTGGTAGTTTTAGTGCATTTTGAATGTGAAATGAACTGCTGTGCAACACTGAAAGTTGGTTATGAGAACTGTGTGTAGAGCTTTGAAAAAGAGACCTAAATATTGAGAAATAGGTCCTAGCAATTGTGTAAATAATAATAATAATAATAATAATAATAATAATAATACAAAAACTGTTCAATTACAAATATTGCCCATTTCAAGGTCTGCTGAAATGGGCAATATACAACATCTGTCACATGTTAAGGGGACTCCTTTGATGTCGTGGCAGTTTGTTTGTGTATGATTTGTTATATGTATTTAGTTATTTATTTTAAACAGTGTTTGTGTATGTGTTTTGTTTAATGCGCAGACTTCTGGGCGCTGGGAGAGTGGTAGGCACTTGGTTACTCGTTGAGTACATAAATGGTAAATACCCACACCTGTATGTAATGAGTAATCAAGATGCCTTTTTAATCCCAGTGTTCCGGAAGGGTCGGCTAGTGTTATTGTGATTTGCGACTCCTGTGAAGGAGGAGAGATGATGTGGAAATGATTCTATCCTGAGTTCTGTGCTGTTGGGTCTATCTAGTGAGTTTACATATTTGATTGAGCCTTCACCTCATTATGTGTCCTACAATATGTCGACGTCTTTGTTGAACCAAGCGCACTCTGTATTTTACTTTCGCATCAGTGCAACGTTAGAGCACTTGAATGTATGATATAGATGTTGTGCAGATCCAATGCACTGTGTAGTTCGACAGTACCAGCTCAGACTTATTTCCATGTCTTCATTTCATTAAACATCAAGAACGCTCCTCCCTGCTCTTGTCTTCATTTCTCTCCTACCAACATACACAACGCCACAACACCTGCGATTTATGACAACCTCATTCTTCAAACATAACATTTAGCTTATTTGCTCAATGTCTCTGTATTTACCGTATAGTTGGCTAATTACTGAGGATATTTTATTTAATAGCATATTCATTCAGTCTCTCTCTCTAAATAAATGAAACATGTACAGTAGGAACTTAAACAATGAAAGTGGGTAGACGATTTGCAGACTATTTAACACCATTACAAAATGGTCTGGTGCACCATGAAACTCCCAGGCTGAAAATGTATCCAACTCCGGCCCTGTTTCTAAGTCTGCATGTGTTCATTTATGTAATAATGAAAATGTTGTTTGTCAACAGTAAAACACTTCTTTCACAGAAATTCGGGCAAATAGTGCATTGAAAACCCAGAGAAAACAAATGGGAAATATAGCTGCGAGCAGCGATTGCGGGCCCAAGCCGCTGGCACCGCAACCCCGGTGCCTTTAAGCCGCTGGCACCGCAACCCCGGTGCCTTTAAACCGGTGGCACCGCAACCCCGATGCCTTTAAGCCAGTGGCACCGCAACCCCGGTGCCTTTAAGCCGGTGGCACCGCAACCCCTGTGCCTTTAAGCCGGTGGCA
>JACXGM010014335.1:0-22199 GCA_016801145.1 Umbra pygmaea
TGGAATTCAGCGTGAGGTATTGTTCTTTTGACCGACATACTGAGCAATTATATTCCAAGTTTTATTTGTCTGACCTGTTTTTTGCCTGTGTACTACCTTATTTTGGATTTGCCTATTTGTACCTTCGCCAGTGGATTACCTGTGAACTGAACCTGCCTATCTCCTGACTACTCCTGTTTTCTGATTGTGAACCTTTGCCAGTGGATCCCTGTGTACCGAAAACCTGACTGCCTCCTAACTACCCCTGTCTCTGATTCTTGTACCTCTGTGCCTATTGTGGTGTACCGACCTACTTCAGTATGACCTCTGTATTCCAATATATGGACTATTCATTATTAAATATATATGGACTATTCATTATTAAATATTACGCATTACGCAACTATACGCCTGTCTAGTCGTATCATTACAGAAATGCAGAATGTCTCACAATTTACATGAGTTATTCTGCACATCCTTTTTCAGAATGACTTGAAATACCTATTTTTATATATGTTTTTATTGAACAAAGGAACAATACTGGGACATCGTATTTGAAGTCAGAAAATACACATTATTATTTTGTTCATAACATGAAATGCTTGCTATTTATTGTTAAATGTTGATTTTACTATGCACATATTGTCTATATTTTGTATTTCTTAAATGTATGTTTTAAACCTCTGGATCCAATATGGTAGTTCCAAATGTTTACTAGTTCTAAAACACAGTTTTTGTATATTTCAGAAAAGTTACATGGTAAAGGTTTAAATATGGCATTGCAAGAGCCATGTTCCACTAACTGAGCTAGTGGGACCAAAATTAAATGTAAAAAATGAAATGTCCATCTAGATTTTTTGCGAAGCTGGCAGTGTTGACATGAGAAATTATTGACTTACCCTGGTGCAGAAAACCCTTTCGCATCCACAGTATCCTTAGGGGAACATTTATTATCAGAGCTTGACATGGTATCAGTCTTGGTAAGGCAATCACTTTTACCAGAGCTATAGTACTGAAAGAGAAAGTAAAAAAAGTTTGTATCTCTAGCCAGACAGGTTTCCCGGCACACAAAAAAACAGAAACTCCAAACCCTCTTCATCGAAACCAACATAATGTTTTTTTAATACTGACAGATCTTGATTTACTAAATTTGAAAGCAAAATATCTATTGGTAATAAACAACAGAAAAATAGCTAAAAGTACCTAGTGTGCCAGCCAGCAACGTAAATCACAGCACATATATTTTACATATACCTAATGAATACAATGTGTGCAATCAATAAATACACTTTATCAGATGATGTCCACAAATACACAAGTGAAGGACTTACAGTGTAATGACAGATCCACAACTGCAGCAGTCAGTTTGACTATTTGTGAAAGGTTAGCTGTAGCGTCCTTGGCCAAAACAACCAATCATACACCATATTTCACTGTGGGCGGTCTAGATAAGAATGTTAGACACACCTTGATACAATATATCATTTACATGAAGTCAACTCTCAACCCATGTGATTTACAATAAGTATACATACATTTAAAGCAAATGTTAAAAAGTGTTTTAATTAGGGTTAAAATGACAGTAGATGTATGATAAACTCTTCTGTAATAGTATTTATTATTTCTCTGCATTGTACAGTAATACTGAATTAATCAAAACTATTAAATAACACATAAAATTATGTAATAACCAAGAATGGTAACACTTTATTTGAAGTAGTGCTCATAAGAGTGACATGACACTATCATAGCCATAACATAACACATTAAGGAATCTTTATGAGTGTTTATGAATGTTGTCATTAGGTGTCATTCGGTCAATTATGTCATTTTTTATGCAAGGTTGACATTTTTCTTTCATCCAGTGTTTCACCTTTCACCAATGTGACCAAAACTTGCCCAGACCAAACCTGACAGAAACAGAGATAGAATGAAGAAAACATTTTATACTGTTGGGAAAGGTATGTTGGGAAATGGAATCAGCTGGACTGGAAAACGGGGGGTGGGGAGTAGTTGAACGGTACAGATCCACACGACTGGAGCGTGGTGTCGGGTGGTGTCGTGACGCTACACTCAATTTGTATGAGGGTATGCAGCGCCGCCTTCCCGGGATGCTCTGCGGGCACGTTCACCCATAGGAATAGAGCGAGGTGCGACGCGACAGAAGTGTAGCACGGACAAGTGGATCCGTACCATTAAGGTCAAGCAACTTCAACACGCCCGCATAGCATCACAGGAAGGCGGTGCAGCATTTGAGAAAATATTGTGTGACAAAATACACTGCTCAAAAAAATATAAACACTGCTGAACTAATCGTATGAAATACTTTCGTCTTTACATAGTTGAATGTGCTGACAAAAAAGTCACTCAAAAATTATCAATGGAAATCAAATTTATCAACCCATAGAGGTCTGGATATGGAGTCACTCTCAAATTCAAAGTGGAAAACCACTCTACAGGCTGATCCAACTTTGATGTAATTTTTTTTATTTTTTATTTAACCTTTATTTAACCAGGTAAGTTGACTAAGAACAATTACTTATTTACAGCAATGACCTGGGAGCAATTAGGGTAAAGTGTCTTGCCCAAGGACACAACAACATTTGGCTCAGTCGGGAATCGAACTGGCAACCTTCTGACTACAAGTCTGACGCCCTACCCACTGAGCCATCTGCGCAAAACCAGAAGCAAACCAGCAGGGCAATACAGGGCTCTATGCTGCTGGCAGCTTAGAGCCACTCCAGAGTCTACATCATCCGTAGGGTAACTTCCCGGTATAAGCACACTGTAGTTACATCTGGGCAGACCACCAACTGTAAGTTTAGTTAGGCCACCTTGACCATGACCAGTTTAATTCAGTATTTTGTGTTTGAGAGATAGAACAGGTTAGTGGTTGGGGGAACTTTGTATACTACCTTTGTTTTGGTTCTGTCCAGTTTTCCTAATCTCCCTACATTTTACTGTGGCATAATAAAAAGCCTTGTAAAAACGGTATATTCCTATCTCTTTGTGTATTCCTAACTCTTTTGCTAACCGCAGGGTGTCCTTGTGTAACACATTTAAAAAGATAAAGCTACATTTTATTACAATGTTTTATAATAATTATATTATAACTATACTTACTTGGGTAACAATTTATTTGAAGGGGTGTGCATAACAGTGACATGACACTAGGGATGGGACGGAATGAAAATTTAATATCACGATTATAGTGACCAAAGTTATCACGGTTATCAATATTATCACGGTTTTGGTATAATGAGCTGGAAATGTAAAAAAACGGATACACACACTGAAAACATTTTAACAAGTTTTATACTTGGAAATCAACAAACTACAAATACATTTAGCAGCTCTAAGCACTTTCTATTTTACTATAGTCTACCATTTAGTACTAAAACCTACTACATGACACCAATGTTGGGCAGTAACTTACTGTAATGTTATTACTCTCCCCAGTAACGAGAGGTGTAAGGTATTACAATTTCTAAAACAGTAATAATATTACAGTCAGTAATCCAAGTAACGTTGCGTTACTGCATTGTCAGAATGCAATCTTTTTTCTATTTATGATGACCTTTACCTCATTCAGGGACATCTATAATTGTAGCTCTCTGCTGATTTTCCATGGTTGTCTATAGAGGTTTTTAACACATTTAGAAAAAAAGAATGATACAAACAAATTTAGTTGTTACAGAGCTTGATTCAATGTTTGTCTAAACTGTCCTTTGTCTGTATTACAGTTACATACAATCTATGTGTGCCAGAAGGAATAAGTTAGTAGTATGTGTTCAATTTCAACTTGAAAATTGTGCCAACAGAGGGTAGCAGTCTAGTTTACCACATACATGTAGCATCACCAGAGTTAATTTATAGTAGCTATTATCAGAAGTTATTCATAATGCTTAGTAGTGATCAAAACTATGCTTTATTTCTTGTTTTTACAGATGTGAAGATCCTACTTTCATTCTTTAATTAATTAATATTTTTTATTATGGGATTATCTTGATAGGTTTATATTGTGCTCACTCCACAGATAGACAGAGATCTAATCACACTCATGAACGATGAAGATCTTGCCAAATACATCCCCTCATATGGAGATAGACTTGCACTATTCAACTTCTGCAAAACTCGGCCTATGTCAAAGCGAAAGCTGGGTCTTTTTGAGAAGATACGTGAGAAGCTCAAACTAAGACAGCAAACAACCCAGGAAGATGGGGGTCTTCCCACAACCATAGTTCAAGAGCAAGTACTCGGACAATAGAAATTGGTTGGCCACATGCAGAGGAGATGAAACAGATTCGAACAAAGCAAGGAGGGGGCACACGGAGGCTTGTAATGGATATTAATAGTGGAATGAAACAGATTCGAACAAAGCAAGGAGGGGGCACACGGAGGCTTGTAATGGATATTAATAGTGGAATGAAACAGATTCGAACAAAGCAAGGAGGGGGCACAAGGAGGCTTGTAATGGATATTAATAGTGGAATGCATGATATCCTGGAAAAAGGGAAGTCTCTTTTTCAATATTGGCATATCAACAAAAGGAACTGAAACTGACTTTACCTTCCAAATGTGTGATCACAACCACAATCCAATTCTTCAGGATGTCTCCATTGGTTTTATCTATGAGACTCTATGCATGACCAGACTACGTTTGTATCTTGCCTCTCATCCCAAGGAGGAGAATAAGCAAACAGAGGAAGATGACATTGATGGTGATGGCATGGAGAGTTCAGCTCAACTCTCTTTAGCTCATCTCTCTGTAGCTGATGGCCCATCAACACTAGCACCCGATGTCCACTTCATAACTGATGAACACTATGAAATTTTACATAGCAGTTTTGCTTTTGAAAACACACCACAGTCTATTATTGAGGTCAATCTGACTGATCCAGACATAATGTTTGGTCCCCTTGCTGAAACAGACCATGGCAACAATGACACAGTGCCATATGATCCCAGTGACGTGTCCCAAGAACAGGCCCCTTCAGTGACACATCAACTCATTGACTTTCCCAAGATCATCCACCTGTAGTGACGCATCACAACAGTGACATATCCTAAGAACCGATACCTCCGGTGACACTTCAATCCATTGACTTATTCAATGATCAGACACCACAAGAGACACATGGCACACACACAATGTTGATAACCATACACCATGGAAATTGTCTGAATGATATGGTGAAAGCTTTTTCAGATGCAGATATTCTCTCTGTAACCTCCCTCTCTGTAAGGAGGTTACTCCCAGATAATTCAGAGGAGGCAGGCATTGGATCAGGAGTAATGAGATATGTGTATAGTTGCTTTTGGCAAGAGTTTTACGAGCGTTGTACAACAACCAAAGTCCCTTTTATCCGTCATGACTACTACTTACTTGGACGGCCATTGGCAGAAGCCTTCTGAAAGGTTACCGTGACTCTCAGTACTTTCCTATTTAGGTGGCTAGCCCTTTTATGGAGGAGATGCTGTACGGAGCTGTGAAAAGTGACCTGATTGAAACATTTCTTCAGTTGGTGAGTGTCCAAGAACGTGAGAAGTGTTGCAATCGTAAAGGTTTATGCATTTTTAGATCAAGAAATGTTCACCAATTGTGCATTTTAAAACTTCTACAGAGGGTCTGTAAAAGGGGGGACGTTACTATAAGAAGACTAAGGCCAGATTGACGCTAGTCGCTTTTTAAAATAAAAGTCGCTAAAGAGGTCTGAAAAGTCGCTAAATCTAGCGACAAAGTCGTTAAGTTGGCAACACTGGCTGGGTGACGTAAAATGCATCTTTACTGGTGCTCTAGCAGGAATGTTGCACCGGACAAAAAAATGTAAAACTCAGTTTACTGCCAATACAGACAGATTGATCTGGCAGCAATAGGCTTAATCAGCATTGTGTGAACTGGTTTAGACTGGAATGTAACAGACATTTGTTTATATGTAAGAATCCCGCACTGCAGCTTTAATACTCAGCAAAGGCTAAACATCTTTTATCTGGGGTTATTGGGCTGGCCATTCATCTATTGACATCACTCCTTCAGAGAGAGGTGTTTTAGTGCCTGGGTATCAACAGTAGGTGGCGTGTGATTTTTGCAGTTTTAGTTTGAATCAGGGGTAAAACAATCAACAGGAAAATCACCTCTAAATTGCTTTCTGTTTGTGATTTTTAAAAATGGACAAGGGAACAATGTAAAATATAAATATTTACAAAAACTCAAGGGAGGAGGGTGTATCTTTCAAACTCACAGATTTACTTTAATTAAAAACTCAAACTCTGTATGGTGTGGCCTCTTGGCAATTCTAGTACTAAGACGTTCAAGGGATTGTAGCCAACATCACTGGACATGGCTGCAAAAGGAAAATCGATCCAAGAATAAAGAGGATTGTTTGAGTGGTGAAGATGGAACCAAGGAAATCCTCAAAACAGATCCAACACTCAACTCCCACCATCCGTCACTGTCTGAATGAAAATGGCCTCCATGATAAAAAAGAGGATCCCAAAAAAGCACGACTGGAATTTGAATAAATGCATGTGGACAAGAAATAGTCCTTCTGGGAGAATGTCTATGGATGGATGAAACAAAAGTATTGCTATTTTGTAAATCACAACTCCATGTTTACAGGACACGTCCAGAATGGTGATGATAGTCAGACAGAAAAGAAAATGAAGCTTTCAAAAAAAAGAACATCAATCCTACCATGAAACACAGAAGAGGCTCAGTGATGTTTTGGGGTAGTATTTCGGAGGAAAACCTACGCGTCTCAGTTGAAGGTCCTGGGTCCTCCAGCATACCACTGAAATATATAAAAAAGCACCCAAGAAAGGATGAAGTAGAAAACGTCAGACCATTCTGAAGTGAGTGCTGATCTAAATCCCATCGAACATCTGTGGAAAGAAATGAAAGGGCACCCATCAAACCTGAGAGAACTGGAGCGATTTGCTCAAGAACAGTGGGAGAAAATACCTGTCGAGACATGTAGAAATCTTAATCAGAGCTGCAGACATTACTTGACTGCAGTTGTCTCCAAAGGCTGTGCAATTAAATATTGGGTTAAGGTTCCCCATATTTTGTTCATGCCATTTACATTTTTTAAATATTTAAAGTAAAACGTTTTCATGAGTCAAAAGCAACCTTTCTGTTCTATTCTATGTGAAATAAAAGTTCAGAGAAAATGTAGTTTGTTTGGGGGGACAGTACCAATACTTTTGGCCAAGTATGTAAATGTCAGACATTCCCCAAGATTGTGTGAATTATTGCCACACATCTTAGGCTGAAGATTCTTTTATTAAAAACATCATGAATTTTAATATTTTGAAGTTTTATTGCACAGCCATAATACATGCCATTCAAAACAGCTGTTAGCATAGCTAGCAATATAGAAATTAACTGGTGTATTTGGAAGTAATGCAGTAGATAATTAGCTTTGCCATAAATATACATTTTAGTATATTACACATACTTATCCTCAGAAAAGGATTAAACATATTCTAGTAATTCTTTCTTTTCCCAGCCCTGTTGCCATTGCATTTTCATTGTGTGGGTTATCGTGGTACCAAAGCAAGTATTGGTATCGAGGTCCAAAGGTTGGTATCAGAACATCCTTTTAAAAGTCCTCCTTGGAATGAATCTCTTCCCAGTCACCACAACTGAACAGTACCTCTCCCTTGTGAATAGGATCATGTGTGATTATGTTGATCTAGTGACTAAAAGTTTTTCCACACTCACCACAGCTGAGTGATTTCTCTCCAGTGTGAATATGTGCATGTGCGATTAGGCTGAGCTTGTGACTGCTGAATGTTTCTCTCCAGTGTAAATACGTGCATGTCTATTTAAGTTGTTCTTGTGACTGAAACAATTCCCACAGTCCCCACAGCTGAATGGTTTCTCTCCCGTGTGAATAGGTGCATGTATGATTAGCTGTTGCTTGTGATGGAAAGTTTTTCCAGAGTCCCTACAGCTGAACGGTTTCTCTACTACATGAATACGTTTATGACTGATTAAGTATCATTCCCTGACTGAATTTTCTCCCATAGTCACCACAGCTGAATGGTTTCTCTCCATTCACATTGGAGAGAAACCATTCAGCTGTGGGGACTGTGGGAAAAGATTAATTCAGGCAGGTGACCTAAGAAGGCATGAATTGACTCACACAGGTGAGAAACCATTCAGCTGTGGTGAGTGTGGGAGAAAATCCAGTCAGGGAAGATACATAATCAGTCATGAACGTGTTAACTTAGTAGAGAAACCGTTCAGCTGTGGGGAATGTGGAAAGACTTTCAGTCACAAGTGCACCCTAATCACACATGCACATATTCACACTGGAGAGAAACATTCAGCTGTGGGGACTGTGGGAAAACTTTCCGTTACAAGCAGTTGCTAATCAAATTTGCATGTACTCACATGGGAAAGAAACCATTCAGCTGTGGGGACTGTGGGAAAAGATTTATTCAGACATGTGACCTAAGAAGACATGAATTGACTCACACAGAAAATAAATGGTTTGCCTGTGGTTACTGTGGGAGTACAGTCAATCAGGGAAGCAAATTAATTGAACATGAACATATTCACACAGGAAAGAAACCTGTGTTTCATGGTAGGAATGGTGTTCTTTTCTTTGAAAGCTTCATTTTCTTTCCTGCCTGAATATCATCACCACTCTGGACGTGTCTTGTAAACATGATGTCGTGATTTACAAAAAGCAATACAAAAGTAATACTTGTATTTTGTCTGTCCATAGGAGGGCCGTGACTTGTCGATATGCATTTTTGCAAACTTTTATCAATTTTTTTTGTGTTTCCATTTTAGAATGGGGATTTTCCTGGGTCTTCTACCATGGAGCCCATTTTTATTCAGACAGTGTTGGATGGTGCAACTAAACTGTCGCCCTTTGAGCTTGAACGTCGGCTTGGATGTGTTTTGAAGATTTTCTTGGCTCTTCTTCCCCCATTTAAACAATCTTCTTACATACTAAATCTGCCAAAATCACGCGCCACCTACCATTGGTACCCAACCAGTGCTAATCTAATACCCAGGCACTAATCACCTCTCACTGAAATAATGGTGTCTGGATGAATGGCAAATTACCCCAGATAAAAGATATTAAGATTTGGCTGAGAATTAAATAACACAATGAGCATCATATCCAAAATAACTTTTACAATTTAGGCTTTGCAATAAAATTGTATAAAATTACTGCTTACATTATCATGCGTTTCTGAAAGTTTTACAACTACAATGATGCCTAATTCTCATGTAATAAAATGGTTAGGCTATAGTACACTAATAGTACACTAATTATTATTGAAAAAACCTTTCATTAGTCAAAAGCTTTAAAATCACAATGGAGCAAACGTCAGGTTTTACCCATAAACTGTTAACAGTCTATGGGCATGTTTTACATGCACTCTTAAAAAAGATGTAAAAAAACCCACATGAAATCGAATTTGTTGCAGTAGTATCCAACATACTATGATTACATTGCTATTAGTGCAACATGATTACAACTTCATTACATTTTCCTACCTGGTCTGTCTTTCGTGAGTGGCTCCATATAACCAGCTGATTAGAACTGCACTCTGCTGACATTTTTCTATGAGCCATCTGCTAAAATTCAGTCTATAATATAGGCTACATCTGCTAAAATTCAGTCTATAATATAGGCTACATCTACTAAAATACAGGCTATGTGAGCTACATGTTTGTATGTTTACAGATACAATTCTTCTGGAAGTATTTTTTTAATGTTATATACCCTAATTTGACCAAAATTACTATATTGTATTATTTCAAATGACATTTCCATATTTTTGTGGATATATTGTTAAAATTATTATTATGTAATTATTTGGACTGTATTAATTGTAATAAAATTTAATAATAAATTGAATAGGAAGATAAACTCTGTGTTTGTTTGTGTCCAATAATTGTGTGTTCTTTCAATATTTAAGTAGGCAAATAAAAACAAAGCAAACATCCTAAACATGAGATGTTATAATTCATCACTTACCTTAAGGGCTGTGAAACCAAAAGTGTGTGATTAAACTTCATTCTGTAATTATTTTTGTAGGGTTTATAGTAAAATTAAAAGATAGGAATGTGTCTGTTATGTTTTATGTGCTCAGTTCACACAATGAATGACGCAAATTTTGGGCAATGCTACTTTTTCACCTGCCCACTTACAATGAACGACTATATGGAAAGAAAGTAAAAAGATATAAAGCCCTCAACAGAACCAAAATATGAAAATGTTATCATTAACCGCTTTCTAAACATGATGCTGAGCCATATGATGGGTTGTCTATGTGGGTTCATCAGAGCTGTAGATATCTCATCTCAAAGCCGGTCGTTTTTCAGGGACTCTATTTTCTTTACTAAAAACATTACAGACAGGAAGCAGGAAGTGAAAATGACAAAATAACCTCTGAAACAAACTCTACTGGCATGAAAGTGTAGGTTACTTGAGACAGAAATTATGTTATTGACATCTCAAACAAAACAATCGTAATATCATAGTAGCCATAGATTATCGTTTTCTAAACCTGAACTGTAAATTGAACTGTATAAATATATATATATTAAAGTTCTGCCTGCAGCTCTGCCCAAAGGTCAGTCAGGTGAGAAACAAGGAGTTGGTTGTGTTTTTAACATTGACGTTTAACTCAGTACTTCAAAAAAAATTAAATAATAATATATACTTTTTAAACATTTCAGCAAATAATAATCTGTCACCTCTAGTCATTAATTTTCCTTCATACTTCATTGGCCTAAGCATGACCATGATCCACATTGCATTTTTTTTCTTCCATTTTTCTTTTTTTTCAGAAATTAGATAATGTTCTTACGGGGGGCTATATACCCCATCTTACCCTATATATTATATCAGAAAGACATCAGTTTGTGTCTGTGGATTGTTAGTCCACTGACAAATCAAAGCATCCACGGTTTTCAGGTTGCTTTCACAACAGTGAGCTCCAAACCAGCTGGCGGCGCTGCTGTGCGTTTTTGTATGTTGTCAATTTACTCAAAAGTATACCGTAATCTCTGAAGTATTTAGTGGCTAACCCGGAATTAGAATTAGCTTTGAACGTTAATATTTTTGCTGAGTGTTTAAAAAAAATTAATATTGTTCCTTACAAGACAGCTAGAAAGGGTACGATTTTGAAAAGGACACCAAACTTCAATTCGACAAAGAATGACTGAGCTACAGTTGTTACGTAAGCTTCTAAATGAGCGCTTAACAGCGGCTGCAATTGAGATATTCGGCGCAATTGAAAAGACGGTGTTTGAGTACCAGGAGGAGAATGAGCGGCTACGAAGAATGTTGCGCATCTCACCAGAGAAACAACTATATAAAACAGGTTAGAAGGTGGATCCAGTAGCGATAGTCAGCTACTTTTTAATTACCTGGAAAGTTAGACTTGTTGAGTAATCCTGAATAAAAAGATATTGTTGTAAAATATTTTTACTGTGCCTCCAGCAAAATGTTCAACTGCATGAGCTCATGCAGTTGAACATTTTGCTGGAGGCGTCTGTCTCAGTGAACTGTGAACTGTGAACTGTTTTGCGTTAGGTAGGACTGGGCGATCGTTTTTAGTTTTGTTTACCTTTGGCAGCTTTCACTTTTTGTAGCTTTTATTGTAATTCGTTTAGGTTATTCACATTAAACACTGCACTGCACACACGGCACAATATTCGCGTATTTGAACCATTGCCGACTGAAATACCATTTTCTATACAATCATGCAGTGCTTGGAGTGAAAAGAAGTGACAGACTCGTTGGCTTTCTGGAATCGACTGTTATCGGGAAAACTTTTTTGACAGCATATACATTATACTATGACAGTTTGCTTTTATTCATGATATGTGTATATTCGTTTTTTAGAGATGAGGAAGGACATTCAAATATAATAAGAAACCCTTTAGCCGTGCAGATGGACATAATCTTAAGGGATTTTTTGTAGGCCTTTTTAGTAGTTATATAATCGTTTTATAATCTACTGCAAGTGCACAGAAATAGTAATAACATGTACTCTCTCATTACATTGTCTCAGAATACTGCGACCAGGATAGGAATCCTGGCCACCGTGACGTAGTTGTGCTGCGTGGGAGCGACTTAGATCACAGCGCCATGCGGAGGCCCGGTAAGATGTATTTTTAACAGACTTCAACCTACTTGAAAGTGTCCGTTGACAGTTATCTTCTAGTGGTGGTATGGATTGCTAAAAGTATTTTGAAATGGAAATGTATTTAGGCAGGTTTAAGGAGTCTGTAGATGAACTATTCTCCTCTTTCCTTCCCTCCAGACTCCCTGCAGTTCTCTGTCTCTGAAGAGGAGGTTCCCCCTGAGCAGCAGCACTGTGAACAGGAGTGGAGCCCCAGTCTGGGGCAGGAGGACTTAGAGCCCACACAGATTAAAGAGGAACAGGAGGAACTCAGGACCAGTCAGGAGGAAGAGCAGCTTCAAGGGCATTTAGAAACCAAAGACTTCGTATTGACTCCTCCATGTGTGAACAGTGAATGTGATCAGGAGAACCCACTTTGGTCCTTGACTCTTCCCCAATCCCAGACTGAGGAGAACAGAGAGAGTGATCCTAAACCAGTGGGTCATATACCTTTCTTCACAGTGACTGACCCAAGTAATCTTTACATTCCCTGTGTCTCTTCAGATAGTCAACACAATGCCAGCAGACACATCTCAACCCTCAATCAGCTCCTGACCTTTAACACAGGAGAGAAACCGTTCAGCTGTGCTGACTGCGGGAAAGGCTTTAATCAGAAGGGTGGCCTAAGTAGGCACATACTGACTCACACAGGAGAGAAACCGTTTAGTTGTGGTGACTGTGGGAAATGCTTTGTTCTCAAGCAGCACCTGAACATACATAAGCTGACACACACTGGAAAGAAATCTTTTATCTGTGGAGTCTGTGGAAAAAGCTTTTATCAGAAGGGGGATCTAAGTAGGCATATAGTGACACACACAGGAGAGAAACTATTTAGTTGTGGTGACTGTGGGAAAAGATTCAGTCTCAAGAAGAACCTGATCATACATAAACGGACTCACACAGGAGAGAAACAGTTTTGCTGTGATAAATGTGGGAAAAGATTCAATCAGAAGGGTTACCTAACGGATCATAAACTGACTCACACAGGAGAGAAACCTTATGGGTGCTTAGTGTGTGGTAACAAATTCACTCGTAAGCCTGCCTTACTGAAGCATATGAGGACTATCCACAAAGACAGAGAACTAAACCAACAAGGAAAAGATTTAGACAACCTACAGGGAGAAATACGAAAAATATGTTAGATTATTAAGGTATTGAGATACTCACGAATAATTACTCTATTACTTTTTTCAAATGATGGCTGTTTCAGACATTTTTATCCATTACTGAACAGCAAAGTGATAAATTACAAAGGAGTGTTTTATTCTGAAAGAGCAGTAGGCTGGCTTCAAGCACTCACAAACACCAATCAGACACATTTCATTGATGATTGATGGTGGAAAAAGACTCTGTATAGTTAATGTTCCAGACCTCCCAGCTACACTACGGAAGTCTTGACAAGATGCTCCAGTCATTGCTGTGAGCTAAGCAACAACTGTTTGCCTTCCAGTAGTTTTATCTACATAATCACACCTATGATGTGGAGACTGCAAACAGAAGTACTGCTTGCATGAGGAAGTGTATGGACATGGTGGGTGGCAAACCGGATTCCATTATATATATATATAATTATATACATATATTTAACCAGGTAAGTTGACTGAGAACCACTACTCATCTGCAGCGACAACCTGGGTACGTCACATAAAATACAATGTACAGTAAACAAACAAAGCAATTAAAAGTAATTAAAAAGCAGGACGAAATCAACACAATCACATAAAATTAAAAATTAATAAAAATATAATTCAAGTATGTCTAAAATGTCCTAATGGCACCAGTTCCTCCAATTTAAAAGTACATTATAATTCATTCCGTAAGTGAGGGGCAAAGAAAGTAAAAACCGTTCTACTTAATTCAGTGGAAATCATAGGGATCTCCAGTGATAGTCATCCCTCAGCTTGGGTCTTGTAGCCAGTCCATCTGAGAGATAAAAATGAATTAATAAAAGTGGTAGTTTGTGCAAAAGAGCTTTATAAACAAAAAGTGCTAAATGCAGGTTTTAAAGACAGACATTTTACATTATGATAAAGGATGTAATGATGTGTACTGAATCTGTTTCCTGAAACAAAACAAATGGCACTATGAAATACAGCATCAATGCAAAAAAGTAGATTCAACTATATGTTTTCTATTATTTAGTGTTACACAAGACCTGTTCCTATAAAATAAACCCACTTTTACTCTTAGTTTTTTAACCAACTGACTGACGTGCATTTTAAAGCAGAGTCTATCATCAATCCGGATGCCGAAAAGTTTATAAGCATGATGAACACAGTCAATGGGGGCACCATTCAATATGCGAATACATATATCATCACGTCTTCTGTCTTGCATTTGAAATAAAGCATATAATTAGTTTTTCTTGCATTAAGTACCAATTTTAATTCAACCAAAGCATTATGTGTGGCTATAAACACTGCTTGACGCTCAGAAAGGGCCTGGTCAGCTGTAGGGGCAATATCAAAAACAACAGTACCATCTGCATAGAGGTGAAATTTACAGTTATTTACTTATACCTGAACCAATATTATTAATATTAATGGTGAAAAGAACTGGGACCGAAAAATGATCCCTGTAGGACACCATTCACTGTCAGAAATCTAACTCAGTCAGCAGCTACACACTGTGTTCTACTTTCATCCATCCGTCCTCGTCCCCTTATCCAGGGTCGGGTAACGGCAGCAGCACCAGCAGGGGACCCCGAACTTCCTTTACCCGAGCGACATTAACCAGCTCTGACTGGGGGATCCCGAGGCGTTCCCAGGCCAGGTTGGAGATATAATCCCGCCACCTAGTCCTGGGTCTTCCCCGAGGCCTCCTCCCAGCTGGATGTAACTGGAACACCTCCCTAGGGAGTCGGCTAAGCGGAACACTGTGTGGCCCCTTATTCGTGTCAGAGAAGTTTTTCCCACCTTTACCATATGGGGGCGCTCTGACCGGATGTCCAGTAACCAGCTGCTCAGTGACCTCATGGTGATGAGCTTGGAGTGGGTGATGATGATGAATGCTGAGCTGTAGTCAACAAACAGAAATCTTACACAGGTGTTTTATTTCTGCAGGTGGCAGACTGCAATGTAAAGGGTTGTAGCTACTATTTGCCATCATCTGTTGACCGTTTGGGGCAGTATGTGAATAGTGATATACAATTTTTATGATTATCTGTAGTAAACAAATGTGCAAAATATTGATTAATAAACGTAACTATGTAAACCAATAAATGAAAAACTGTCATTGCTTTTGAGTTGGAAAAACACTGTATAATGGTATCTGTCGAAGCCGTTTCATATAACCCATGATGCTTGTTGTTTTTATGTGTGGAACACAATGTATGGAACAAGGTGGGTCTGAATGTAGGTGAGTCACAGGAACAGCAAGACAGATGTTTGCAATATTGGGTGAATCAGAAGGTTTTGACAGTGTTTTTCACGTTTATCCTGTTTGGCCGTGTCTATCATGTTATCTTGTGTTACCATGTTTGTGTGTGTTTGAATGCAGAAAGAGAATCCAATTGAGAACCTCTAGGACGTTATGCATCGGTGCAAACAACGCCACCAAGTAGTGTCACAGACTGTCCAGGAGCTCACTGATGACCTGATCCAGGTCTGGGAGGAGATCCCACAAGGATACTGTCTGCCATCAGGAGCCTAGATGTTGGTAGGAACAGCCTCTGATTTCAATTGTTAAGTTTTCGGTGCGAGTTTGAATCCAGCACTCAATCGGTTGGTGATTTTGGTTGAGGGGATGTCACAACCCACCGCCCAAGGACACTGTGGCCAGTGAGGTATGGGGTGGTGTGTGTAAGCAAAGACAGACAGAACGGTACCGTTAAACAAAGGCTTTTATTTAACCACAGTAAAATAAAACACAGCACAAAGAACACAGACCAGGGCACACAGAAAACATTGATACAGTCGTATACAAAAGTTTATGCACCCCTGACAATTTCCATGATTTTCATTTATAAATCATTTATAGACTCTTCCTATAGCCTGTAATGAGTGACTGGATTCTGGATGAAGGTATTTTGGACCATTCCTCCTCGCAAAACATCTCCAGTTCAGTTAGGTTTGATGGTTGCCGAGCATGGACAGCCCGCTTCTAAACAACCGACAGATTTTCAATGATATTCAGGTCTTGGGACTGGGATGGCCATTCCAGAACATTGTACTTGTTCCTCTGCATAAATGCCAGAGTAGATTTTGAGCAGTGTTATGGGTCATTGTCTTGTTGAGATATTCAGTTCCGGTGTAACGTCAACTTTGTGATTGATTCCTCTACATTTTTCTCAACTATCTGCTGATATTGAGTGGAATCCATGCGACCCTCAACTTTAACAAAATTCCAAGTACCGGCACTGGCCACACAGCCCCACAACATGATGGAACCTCCACCAAATTTTACTGTGAGTAGCAAGTGTCTGTTTTGGAATGCTGTGATCTTTTGTTGCCATACATAACGCCCCTTGTTATGACCAAATAACTCCATCTTTGTTTCACCAGTCCACAGAACCTTCTTCAAAAATAAAGCTGGCTTGTCCAAATGTGCGTTTGCATTCCTCAAGTGACTCTGTTTGTGGTGTGTGTGCAGAAATAGCTTCTTCCACATCACTTTCCTGTACAACCTTTCCTTGTGCAAAGTGCGCTGAATTGTTGAACGATGCACAGTGACACCATCTGCAGCAAGATGATGTTGTAGGTCTTTGGAGGTGGTCTGTTAGCCTTCCCCTAAACCATAATGTTGAACAATCTTTGTTTTCATGTCATTTGAGAGTTGTTTTGAGGCCCTCGTGTTGCCACTCTTCAGAGGAGAGTCAAAGAGCAATTGGCCAACTTAAATACCTTTTCTCATGATTGGATGCACCTGTCTATGAAGTTCAAGGCTTAATAAACTTAATAAACTCACCAAACCAATTGTGTGTTCCAACTGATCAGTGCTATGTAGTTACAGGTATTCAAATCACCAAATCAACAAAATGACAAGGGTGCCCAAATTTATGCACCGGTCTAATTTAGTTTTGATGCATATTGCACATTTTCTGTTATGGCAGGTAAAGGTGTGTTTGGACATAAATCAAATATTATTTTATGGCTTAAATTGTTTGAGTTAATAAACTTAAATGACTTAATGCAATCGGTTTCCTCAAATGGTTTGAGTTGAACTAACTCATCAGGTTTTACAGTTTTGGGTACAGCTTAGTTTGATGATACATCTCGGTTCTAGTGACACAGTGAGAACACATTTGCTACTTGTCATGAAAAGTGGTTCTTAAATTGAATGTCTGTCTGATTGTAAATAACTAACAAATCAGTATTGTTTATTTTTCCAACGATCGCAAAATCTGTGGAACTCTCAGTTAACATAAATATCCAAAGATTAATCATTACTGTCACAATCAAACAGATGCCGTTACTCAAATTATGGCAAATTGTGTAGTAGTATGTCATTTGGTCGCTTTGTTCTAAAAGCCAAAACACATGGGAGGCTGAAAAGCCATGCTGATGGTAATTAATGCTTTTTCTTTCTCGTTAGCTTTAAATCTTATGTAGGTTAATAAACCATTGCATATGTCTCAATAAGCAAAATAACACAGTAGGGACATTTTCTTGGGAGTAGTTCAAATTGAAGTATAGAAAAGTATGAAATTTAAAAAAGGTGTTCCAATTCCAAAAATATTTTTAGAATAATTGAAGAGATGGATTTCTGCGGCCTGCGGCAGGGAAGGGCAGCCCGGGGAAGAAAAACCCCTAGATAAAAAACTGATTTCCTCTGCTTGCGGGTTTATACTATATATGCTGAGAATGGTAATCTATGCTTGCGGGCCACAGATAGACATTACTTTAAATTAAAGCGAAAAGCTAGCCAACAGCGCCATCTGCTGATTATATGTACAAAATGTTATATCAGTGGGGAAATATAGAAGACTAAAAAAAAGAACAGCTGGAGCTTTCACCGTGTATTTTGACATAACGGTTTTATAATACTCAAAGTTTGGAATATAACAATATATTATGGCAGAAGTTACTACTTCAACATGACTTTCGATACTGTTCAACAGGTGGCTCCGTGGCGCAATGGATAGCGCATTGGACTTCTAGGTTTGAATTGAAGTGATTCAAAGGTTGTGGGTTCGAGTCCCACCGGAGTCGCATTTTTTCCGCTCCTTTAAAGTAGTGTGTCACTCATGCCACCAAATTCATAGCGTACCTGTAGCCTATTCGGTGTTAAATTTTAAAGAAAATATTAGACAAACCAAATGCGATGGGTGGATAGTGTGGTTTTACAGGTGGTCTTTTTTGCTAGCTAATGAAGTGTAGTGTTAACAAACATTACTTTACGTTTATTTTCCCTTCAGACTCTTTCAGCAATTGCATTTCCATACGCGACACATATCAGCTAACAACGCCGCCAAATTGCTACTTATTATTGGCCTACGTTTTATGTTTCTAAAATGTATTGTCAATTTCAACTAGTCAGCCAATTTAGCTAGCTACCCAGCTAAGTGTATCCCACAAATCTGTCCGAGTTACGATAGACTTCTTATATGTAGATAGTAATCGAACTGTTAGATTAAATGCTTTTTTTCCATTCCTGAATAATACTTTATTCATATATTCGTTATTTACCAACTAAACAATGAACTGCATTTTCTCAGTGTCCAAAAGCGTTTGGGCAGTAGGAACTGAAATGAGACTACCACTGTTTTTCCAAAGGGAAAATGTGTGACACCGGGTGTTAACCAACAACTGTTAGCTTAGTGAGGTAGCCTGCTAGCTAGCTAGCGAGTAGATTCGTGACATAATCGTGTTTTCTAACGTGCTAGCTAGTATTACTTCTAGTGTCATGATTTATGTCTAACTGAAACTACCAAAACATTACATTATCGACACGTTTTTAATGTATTTACCGAATATTCCCTGTACTTAGCTTGTTAGCTCGCTAACGGTATCGAGTTGTGTAAGGTTGTGACAGTACAGTAGCTCTGACTCCACCATCCGCTCTCTGGTTTCACATTACGGACACGTCAAGGTAAACATAAGAGGCCAGTTGCTGTTATGGTTGTACTTTATTTCATTTAGGTAGTACTATACGGGACGTCGGTACAATCAGTTTACGTCTTGCAGGACAATAGTATAAAATACATCAAACATTTTAATGGGAAGCTAACTAGTATATGAATGATGTCGGTTTGGGTGAGAATTGTCGACGAATGTTAGCTAACTTGCTGGGTTATCTGGTCAAACTGGACTCCTGGATCTTCAACACCTTGTGTGTTTTAGCACTGTTAATATTTAGTATTAATAAATACCGTTTGCAGAACTTCGCTAAATAACTCGCGGTAACTTTACAAAGCAACTGTATTTGTCTACTGTATATTCCCTTAAGTCGAGGGAAACAATGTTGTCATGACTGACATGAAATACAGTTCAAGCGCACCATACAATTTGACTTAACACTACTAACTAGATATTACAGTACACCGTAAATGCTTTGTTTGGTGGACTTTTAATATACACACTAACATGTGCAATGTGGTCTAATATGAACATCAATACTGAACCTTTGAACGTTGTTTTGTGTTGTAACACTGACCTTTGCCATTTTCCAAGTCAGCAACGTCTATGTATCGCTGACAAATACTAAAATAAATGAGTTGTATCTGAGCTTATATTATTCAAAGTGTTCTGTATAGGGCTGTTTTATGTTGTCAGTCGAATTCTGTCAACCCAATCAAATTATTGGCTTCTTGTGTAAACCCAACCTATACTACATACAATGGTGACATTTCAGTTAGATCTAATAATATCTCATGTATAATTATAGCTACTGTTTGCTTCCCCACATGTCACTCACACATTAGGCCCTGTCTGAATCTTGATATTGGGGGCTGTAATGTCGGAGCCCAAGACCCCCACCTCAACTCCTGCAGGAGACACTTATAAGGGCTGGGTGTTCAAATGGACAAACTACATTAAAGGATACCAGCGAAGATGGTTTGTTTTGAGCAATGGATTGCTGTCCTACTACAGGTACATTGTGTTATAATTCAGTCCTTTTTTGTTGACGTCTGCTGGATTTGATTTAGTTGACCTTCACTGAAACAGCCATGAAATTTAGCATGGCAGCATTTGTTGGTTGAATATTTTGATTTACTATTTGTTTTCTTTCTACAGTATTGGGCCAGTTTATGAGAAGATGATTTGTCGGTTTTACAGTATACATAAATAGCTTTTGTGTGACAATGCTGGGATTTGTTCGGTTGCACACACACTTAGGAGTTCTTGTCGGTTTAGTGTTTCAATATTAGGATGAGGACTAAAAATAAAATAGTTTTTCAGGTTTAGAAAGTGCTGATTTCTCATCTAGCCATGTCGACCTTTAAATCCAATTCACTATACATTTTGTTCACTGAAGATCAGACATAATTGTGCAGCCTGTGATTTTTCACTGCAGGTTGTAAAAGTTGGCCTCAAATTGTGTAACATATTTGTGCCCCATTTAAAAAACACTTGCAGCACAGAGATGATACCTAGGATCACAGGTATACAAATAAATGCTTAATTTGGATTAATTGATACCTTTTGTCAGCATGTCAACAGACATGAATAGTAGATTTTAACATCTAACACAGCCTAAAATAGACATGGATAGCTTTTATAATTTCTTTGGGGAGACAAGGTGGCCTAGTGTTCGGAGCATCTGAGTGGCTTCCGAAAGGCCCCGGTTTCAATACCCTAATTGCGAAGATGAAAGCTTTTCCTTTCTGTCTGTGAGCAAGACTCAAACTCTAATTGACCCCAGATCATTGCTGTGAATAAGAATGGTTCTTAGTTAACTTGCTTTGTTAAATAAGAATAAAATAAGATTATGCCAGCACAAATGTGGTAGAACACACCTGAATAATCAGAAAAAACCTGTTGTGCCAATTGACTAATATGTTAAAAAAGATAAATTAAATGTATACAAATACTCAACAATTGAAAGGGGAGTATCTAACCTTTAACCTTGTAAGCTGTTTTGTTTTTATATTTAAAATTATGTATTTTATTTTACATTTTTCCATCCAGGTAAGTTGACTTAGAGCAGGTTCCCATTTACAGTAATGGCCTGGGTAAAGAAACCAGTTCCTCTAAGTACATTGTAACTTATTCCATATGTCAGGGGCACTGAATGTAAAAGCAGTTCTACCCAATTTCGGCGCATAGAGCCAAACAATGCTTTGATGTATTCAGACCATTCTGAAAGATGTCATTTCTATGCTTGCCAGGACCCAGGCTGAGATGGGGCACACTTGTCGAGGCACAATCAACCTGGCCACAGCTTCCATCGCTGTAGACGATACTTGCAACTTTGTAATCTCCAACGGAGGTGCACAGACATACCACCTGAAGGCCAGCTGTGAGGTGGAACGGCAGCGATGGATCACCGCCCTGGAGCTGGCTAAAGCCAAGGCGGTACGAATGCAGGCTGAATCTGGTAAATTACTGTTTGAAAGAGTGAAACTCCATGTTGTCTTTATTTGACTCAGAAACAATACATGGACACAATGAACTTAAAAACGCTGTCCTTTGTTTCCTTTTTGTGGAAATCCTTCTTTAAGCTCCTTTAGGGGGGAGTACACTGGGATATCATACAAACAACAGGGCATATTCTTTACACTGAATTCTACACTGAATGTTTTATAAAGTGTTGTTGAGGATGAACTCTGGGTTTAACTCTTTAAAGCTGACCTAAGATGTTGTTTTATGCTAAACTGCCAGACTGTCTTTAACGTCCATGCTGCATATGCTGGGTTTAATAGAAAAGATAGGACACCTTCTACATACTGCAATTCCCAGGCACCTCCTCCGCATTTCAAATCCAAATCAGACATAGCATGCCAGTTAGCTTATAGGAGGGAGTTGACCTATGACTAACGTTTATGCCAGTTAGCTTATAGGAGGGAGTTGACCTATGACTAACGTTTATGCCAGTTAGCTTATAGGAGGGAGTTGACCTATGACTAACGTTTATGCCAGTTAGCTTATAGGAGGGAGTTGACCTATGACTAACGTTTATGC
>JACXGM010014336.1:0-16025 GCA_016801145.1 Umbra pygmaea
CAGACACACACACACGGAGACAGACACACACACACGGAGGCAGACACACACACACGGAGGCAGACACACACACACGGAGGCAGACACACACACACGGAGGCAGACACACACACACGGAGACAGACACACACACACGGAGACAGACACACACACACGGAGACAGACACAGTTAAATGCGAATTACATTTTAAACGAGAGTACTTTATTTTTAATGTCTGTCAGACAAAATGCAAATAGAGAAGAAAGTATTCAAATCAGATTAAGGCAAATGTTTCTGTCTGTCTGAACAGTGACCTTCATCTAGGATTTGCCAAAACAAAATTAACTCACTGATCTCACAAACCTGGATCCTTGGCATCGCTGTAATTATTAAATGATTGTATAGACGACTGAAAGAACAACTTTTTATGGACCACTAGAAATACTGTAGGCAAAGTCTGCAAGCTCACAGCCAGGCTGTCCTTGTGTGTTAGTTTGATAGTGAGTGTGGAAGGTTAACAAAGCTATCAGTGTCCTTGTTTTGATTTGCTTTCCATCATGACATGTACTTTAATGTCATTGTACTTTGTGCAGTGTGTGAAACGTTTAAGACTTAAAAGAACACCGAAATTCAAAACACATTTCCATTTCTCTTCTTCTAAATTGACCTTATCCAGTTAATGTTCTAACGATGATAAAAATCGCTAAGCAATAATTATTTTTCAATCATAGTTAAATCATAGTTTTCCTGTACACAAGGCATATGAAAATAAAATGTAAAGATTAGATTATATTCCAAGTGTACAGACTCTCACCTTTTAGCTCTGGCCAACATGTATTACTGTGCAAAAGACGTAGGCACATGTAAAATCTAATAAAACCTGTGAAGAGAAGAGCCCTTGAAAAAAAATAAAAGGAAAAGTTACTAAATTTAACAATACAGTGTTTGGTGTGACCACCCTTTGCCTTAAAAACTGGCTAAATTCTTTTAGTGTACCGTCATGACATTTTGGCTGTCTCACTTGCTTCTGTCTATCCAGGTATTCCCAGACAGCGTTGATCGTGTTGAGATCAGGGCTCTGTGGAGGCTGTGTGTTTTGGTTCATTTTCTTGTGTTGTATTGTAAAGTGCCGCCCAATGAGTCTGGTGGCATTTTCTTGTTCATTGGTAACCAAGATGCTTCTGTACACTTCTGAATGTATTCTGCTGTTGCAATCATTTGTTAAATCACCAAAATGAGTGACTACCTTCACCATGCTTCACAGACGATGTGGTATGTATTGGTATCTGCTGTTTATTTTTTTCCACGTTTGCACTTCCATAACGTTGATAACATCTCATCTGTCCAAAAAACCCTGTTCGAAACTTGTACTGGCAGATCTTTTGTACTTTTTAGAACATGCAAATCTGGTCTATCTGCTTTGAATCTGATCAAAGGTTTGTATCTTGCAGTGTAGCCTTTGTTTTTTTGCAGAGTAGATTGTGATACTCAAACCCCATCATTCTGAAGGTTCTTGAGGATTTCTTAACCAAATTCATACTAATGACATTACAAATAAGGGACATAACTCAGATTTCATGATGGCAAAAATGCATTGCTTGTGGCACCTCCATTAGCAGTGATAACTTTGAGTAAATGTCTCCTATAGCCACTAAACGATCTCTGACATTGTTTCAAGGGATTTTTGATCAACTCTTCTCAACAGAAATCAGCAAATTGAGGGAGGTTTAGGAGGTGTCTGGCATGTATTGCCTGCTTCAGGTCCTCGATTGTGTTCAGGTCAGGGAAAACTTGGAAATATCGACAAACATATTTACACAGCTAAGTTGTAAGTAGACAAGCATACGATTATAGCCATGCCTTTGTTGAGCAGAAAAGTGTTTATTTAAAGGGCCATCTGAATTCTCTTCCACTAAAATTATGCCAAGGATGCAAAACATAATCGTTAATATAATGACCCTATTATAGTTTCGTTATTGAGCTATCCGAAACTGGACTTTTTCTATTATGGTTTTTATGAGTGTTTGTGTGTCATTTATACAGTGGGGAGAACAAGTATTTGATACACTGCCGATTTTGCAGGTTTTCTTATTTACAAAGCATGTAAAGGTCGGTAATTTCTATCATGGGTACACTTCAACTGTGAGAGATGGAATCTAAAACAAATTCCAGAATATCACATTATATGATTTTTTTATAATTGATTTGCATTTTATTGCATGACATAAGTATTTGATCACCTACCAACCAGTAAGAATTCCAGCTCTCACAGACCTGTTAGTTTTTCTTTAAGAAGCCCTGCTGTTCTCCACTCATTACCTGTATTAACTGCACCTGTTTGAACTCATTACCTGTATTAAAGACAACTGTCCACACACTCAATCAAACAGCCTCCAACCTCTGCATAATGGCCAAGACCAGAGCGCTGTGTAAGGACATCAGGGATACATTTTAGACCTGCACAAGGCTGGGATTGACAATAGGCAAGCAGCTTGGTGAGAAGGCAACAACTGTTGGCGCAATTATTAGAATATGGAAGAAGTTCAAGATGACGGTCAATCTCCCTCGGTCTGGAGTTCCATGCAAGATTTCACCTCATGGGGCATCAATGATCCTGAGGAAGGTAAGGGATCATTCCAGCACTACACGGCAGGACCTGGTCAATGACCTGAAAAGAGCTGGGACCACAGTCTCAATGAAAACCATTAGTAACACACTACGCCGTCATGGATTTAAATCCTGCAGGGCACACAAGGTCCCCCTGTTCAAGCCAGCGCATGTCCAGGCCCATCTGAAGTTTGCCAATGTCCATCTGGATGATCCAGAGGAGGAATGGGAGAAGGTCATGTTGTCTGATGAGACAAAAGTAGAGCTATATGGTCTTAACCCCACGCCGTGTTAGGAGGAAGAAGAAGGATGAGTACAACCCCGAGAACACCATCCCAACCGTGAAGCATGGAGGTGGAAACATTATTCTTTGGGGTTTCTTTTCTGAAAATGGGACAGGACGACTGCACCGTTTTTGAGGGGAGGATGGATGGGGCCATGTATCGCGAGATCTTGGCCAACTACCTCCTTCCCTCAGTAAGGGCATTGAAGATGGGTCGTGGCTTGGTCTTCCAACATGACAACGACCCAAAACGCACAGCCAGGGCAACGAAGGAGTGGCTCCGTAAGAAGAATCTCAAGGTCCTGAAGTGGCCTAGCCAGTCTCCAGACCTGAACCCAATAGAAAATCTTTGGAGGGGGCTGAAAGTCTGTATTGCCCATCGACAGCCACGAAACCTGAAGGATCTGGAGAAGGTCTGTATGGAGGAGTGGGCCAAAATCCCTGCTGCAGTGTGTGCAAACCTGGTCAAGAACTACAGGAAACATATGATATCTGTAATTGCAAACAAAGGTTTCTGTACCAAATATTGAGTTCTGTTTTTCTGATGTCATGAAATAAAATGCAAATTCATTATTTAAAAATCATACAATGTGATTTTCTGGATTTTTGTTTTGGATTCCGTCTCTCACAGTTGAAGTGTACCTATGATGAAAATAACAGCCCTCTACATGCTTTGTAAGTAAGAAACACTGCTGATTATATAAGTGATTATTTTTGCTTGTTTGTCCAATAAACACACATTTAAATGTGCATATTGTTACAGAAAATGTCCAGTGTACATTAACAGGTAATGAGAATGCAGGTTTTAGTCATTTTCACTTATGCCAGGAAACATGCGCTCAAAATGCATGTATTTGCTCTCCATTACAGTAGCATTACTAGTCATACCATTACATATTGTTTTTTATTTTCAGACATCCAGATGAAATTGGTTTTATACACAAACATTCAATAGACAGTTCATGATTAAATTGCTCAATTGGTTCATGCCTAGAGACAGTAGTTACCACCCATTTCTCTCTCAGGAAACCAAATTACAATTATCCATTTATTTCATTATGAGTCTGCACAAAACATGATCAGGCACTATCTATCACTGTTGATCTATCAAAAGAAACACTAACTTGAAGGTTAGAACTGATAAAACCATTACACTTCAAATTGTTTTAATACTTGGGAAGGATAATAAATGTATATTTTTGTCCAATAATGTTTGATGATAAAATAAACTTTCCCCAACACTGTTTGCCAGCATTAAACCATTTCTAGTGCTCCTAGATTTGCGTCAATGTTTACCGTACGGGACATCAGCTACTCAACATCGTTTACTTGCCACCGGTCTGCTGCAGCTAATGTTCATTAAATAGCTGTTGTCTGGTGACATTTACCTGGAGTAAGCCAACCTTTGAAACAAAAACCCAAAAATGAAAAGGAGGACGAATCACATAAAAATAAAGTTTTGTGAGAAATCGAGGTTTGAAGATGAAGGATTTTCATGCGGCTGGCAATCGGCTGTGGTGGTTAGTTGTACTGTGTGTTGCAGCTCTAAATTATTTTTATTAAATGTTGATTAATATATTAAAATAATTTAAAAATTTAGCTCTGGCCTCTGAGTTTGTATTCAACATAATAACTGTGCTCAATAAGATGTAGTGAAGTGAATGTATATGTGACACAAAAAGGAAATGTAATTATTTTGGTTGGTTAAAAATATGCTTTGCTGGTGGATTTTTTCATCTACCAGTCTCTTTGGCAGGTGAGCCAAAAAGTTCATTTCAGACGCTGTGAATGAGTAGCACCAAACTTACCAGGTTTCTAATATCTGTTCATCAGTCCTGCCCAAACCTTTTCCTAAAGACATCCTTTGGGTAATTTGGTACCCTATCGACCCATCTAATTTTGCTTACCTACTTGATTAAACAAAACGGCTTGACGTTCACTTATAATCCTACTTAATGCTCAACAGTAATGCTTAGAATATAAATGTTAAAACACAGATATAAACTGTTGTTACAATCATAGTTAAACACAGAATGATAATGCTGTTTAGTCATAGCCAAAACACAGCGATAACACTGTTGCAATGACAGTTAGAACCAGTGTTGGGTAAAGCTACTTTTCAGTTACATTCCAGCTACATGTTGAGTTCACAGGTTTTGGGAAGTCCCTAATTAAGACAATGATCAAGTAAATGGACTTCATATCTTAAAAGTAACCTATAAAACAAATAGAAAGAGTAAAGAAAATATCAAATTATGGTCACCACTAAGATATGAACTCCATTTACCTGATCATTTTGTCTTGATTAGGGACTTCCCAAAACTTGTGAACTCAACAAGTAACGGAATGTAACTGTACAAGCTACTTTACCCAACACTGGTTAGAACACACAGCAATAATGCTGTTAACCTGACTGTCATGTCTCGACGTGTGTCTGTCTGGCTGTGTGTGTATTGTCCTACAGGTGGTGGTGAACGGCGTTGGACCGGCTGCTGGAGATCAGGACACTGAAGACACAGAGCTGATGGCCATCTACACTAAAGAAGACAGAAGAGGAGAAAAGGTACTTTACAACACACAGTGTAAATGCTTTATCTGAATCCACAAATCAAATGTCTATTCAATGAGGCTGAAAGAGTTCCGAGGTCAGCATGGGGTCATTGTGCTTCGACAATGATGGATACAAACACCACTTTCTGCTTCATTCAGCTGCGCTGCCCACTTAGCAGTTCCTTATTGGCCTCGATGCTGCGGCCTTGTTTAGACCTGGAATATCAGGGCCATGCATGAAGGCCTACACCGGCACCAATAGCCCAGGCTGCTGAGGCGTGACACCTTGTTCCAGGCCATGTAGTGAAATTCCAGCCCATTTTGAAGTCTGACCACTTATCACACTATTCCGGACATTGACATTAACCCAACTTCTAACTTCGCAAATTTGTTTCTGATTTTTATAATGTGTTTTGTTAACTGTCAGTTTAATCAGTTCAACAAGTCATGTCTAGCAATTTATGAGTGTCTGTGTATAATATAAAATTGTTTACATTTAACTGAGCGTGTAAAATATTGAATTGCTCATGGTTTGCAGGGTACCGTAGTTCTAGATGGTAATTTGTTGGTACCACTATAATCTTGCCTGAACAACCCTACAGAGAATCTCCTGAACTCCTCCAACATATTCTGTGTATCTCAACCTTCCTCGGTCACTGTGACTCGGCACTTTTCCCTGGTGTGAGAAAGGGGGAGAGTGCGCACGTCACAGCCCCAACGTTTGCTAGTCTTTCTCATTCCAGCTTGGGGCAACACGAGTAGGCCAGTAACTCGGCCCCTGAATTGCATTGGAGAGAAGATATCCTGGTGAAGAGACGTTCGCCTCCTGCCCACAGCCAGACTACTTTGAATCACTACTGTCCCTTACAATACTTACTGAAGACTTGAGTATAATATTGACATAACAAAAGCAGGCATTAACATTTCCGTGTGTTTTTATCTTAAAATATGCTTTCTATGTTTATCGAAACAGATTTTTATGCCATCCCCCTCTGTCCCTCCAATACCCAGTGTAACACCGAGGTCCTTACTTCAGATATGACTGTTCAACCTTTCGTCGACAGATCCAAAGGCAGATCTCTACGCATCTTCGAACAAAAAAACATTTAATTTTTAATTATAAGATTTAACCGTCCCTCATCTCGCTGCACGCTTGTTGTCACACCCATCTCATAGGCTCCATGGAGACAGATTTTCTATTTGGGGCCACCCAGGAGGCTCGCTGTTCTTTATCACTCTTACCAAATAGTCCAGACGTCTCATCGTTCATAATGCATTTGATCTCTGTCTGGACATGCTGCTGTGGCGTGTGCCTGTCTGTACTCCGTAGTCGATGGCTTTGTATTTATGGACATCATGTTCCCTAGGGTGTCCTCTACAGTTTAGGAAATAGGGTTTATTGTAGTTGTTTTTCTTTGTGTTAGTCATGCCAGTGACTAATGCTTTAATCATTGCTCCTGCTCACTGGATGTCTTCAGGTATTTACCTCTTAAAGGACCACAGTCATAAAGGGTATTACCTGCCCCTAAATGACTGTTAGTGGAAAACGTCTTAATAACCTGTTACTCCCAACAACGTACGCCCTGTGCTGCCTGAAAGGTGTGGCCTTTATTCAAAAAAATAATCGTTCTCACTGTGCGTGCGTTTGTGTGTGCCTGCAGAGTTCTATGTCAGAGACGTTAAACAGCGCTGACAGTTTGGATGCCAGGAGAATGGACATGATCTACACCATCGAAGACACACCTCCCTGGTATCTGTGTATATTCCTGGGCTTACAGGTGAGGAACACGTGATTATCTGGTTGACAGCCTGTAATATAGGAATCATGTGGCTGACCAGAGACATGAAGGGATATTCCTTATCAGCTTCCTGCTTTCTTCTACCGGTCCTCTTGTCAGTGCTGATGAACCACAGCAGAGAGACGAAGCATCTCCGCTTGTTCAAACGTCCCCCAGCTCATATAGATACAGTTCCCCAACTATTATTCATGTCTTGTCCAATATTCTCTTCCCCAACTCTTGATGTAACTCCTGTAAACCTCTCCCCTTTTGATATAACTCCTGTAAGCCACTCCTGATGTAACTACTGTAAGCCCCTCCCTTTCTGATATAACTCCTTTAAGCCCCTCCCCTCCTGATGTAACTACTGCTGAAAGCCCCTCCCCTCCTGATGTAACTACTGTAAACCCCTCCCCTCCTGATGTAACTGCTGTAAACCCCTCCCCTCCTGATGTAACTGCTGTAAACCCCTCCACGACACACTGATTCTATTAACTCATTAGTTTCTGGATGTGGATGCTGGGTTTCCCTGTCACACAGAATGACAGACCCTGTCACAATGTAACCTACTGTCCTGTCCCTCCCCAGCACTACCTGACCTGTTTCAGTGGTACCATTGCTGTGCCGTTTCTGCTGGCTGAAGCCATGTGTGTGGGGTTTGACCAGTGGGCCACCAGTCAGCTCATAGGCACCATCTTCTTCTGCGTGGGAATAACAACTCTGCTTCAGACAACACTGGGCTGCAGGTACACACACACACAACCACTGGGCTGCAGGTACACACACACACACACACACACACACACACACAACCCCTGGGCTGCAGGTAAACGCGCACACACAACCACTGGGCTGCAGGTACTCACACATTCACATACACACTGGTCTGCAGGGACACACACACTCTGCGATGTTCAGGGCTGGTGCATACACCTGAGAAACTGGAGGCTGTAATTTCCCCATTCACCAGCTGTACATTCTGTCTGTTTCAACTATTTAAAAACCCTGCCACTTCCACCTCCGTGCTTCCTCTTTATCCCTCTGTCATACTCAAGAGCTCGTGTGTGTGACTCAGCACTTTCTGTAAGCACATGAGCCAGTACTTTTTGTGACGAAGGTCCCATTGTTGTTGTGAAGGTATGCAGTGTCCAGGCTGCTGCCAACTACATCAGTGGAGTTGCATTACCTTTGGTGGTGATTATTAAAGCATGTTGGAGAGGCTCACCACAAGGACTGAAGGAACACAACACTGGTTCTACTGCTGGAAAATGTATTAGAGCTGGTTGGGACCAGGTGTGACCAGGTGTGACCAACCCTGTTATTCTATATACAGCACCACTGTAGAAAAGGCACCCTAGGATAGCTGTGGTCTAAATTAGCCAGAGAATAAAGAAGTGTTTAGGAGGCTGGCTTTGTAATGTGTTCAGAGTGTGTTTGGTGTCAACAGAAGTACAGACATGTAAGTGGAGCCAAACGGTTAGTTGAGCCACCCCTTGTTTCTAGAAAACAGTACACAAAAACATTCAACCATATATTTAGGATGTAAGGAATTATTTTGGTCGCATGGTGATGAATGCATTGTTGCTGTGTTAATATTATCATCATGTAGGGCAAATTAACGGCACTGTATTTGCATGTTGTTGGATATAGAACAGTTGCCAAGGGAAAGGGACACCTTTCATCATTTAATTAATAAGGGACAGAAGGCTCAGTGGTTAAGGAGTCAGACTTGTAGTTGGAAGGTTGCTGGTTTGATTCCAGACTGTACCAAATGTTGTTGTGTCCTTGGGCAAGGCACTTAACCCTAAGATGCTCCAGGGGGAATGTCCCTGTACTTACTGGAACTCCCTCGTATAAGAGTGGCTGCTAAGTGACTCAAATATAATGTAAATACAAAACTTAAGATAGTCAAAATATTTCTTTTAAACAGAAGAACTTTGACCAAGTTTAATATTCTAACCTATTAGCAGTCTTGATGAAATATTATATCCGAGAAGGGTTGTTTATACAAGAGCCTGAAGGCTATTCACTAACCAGTCACCAACTTTATTTAACCGCCATAGAAGGAAGTGAAAATGTTGTTAGTTATTAACACTAGTCTTCACTTCAGCCATCAGGTCACATGCAGAAACAAATGACTAAAATGAAAAGTAGAAGGTACACACCCAAATGCTAAATTACATGTTTTCTAGCTAATTCCAAATATTCCAAGTACAAAAGTTCAGTGGAAACTCAATTAACTTAAGTCAAAATTTTATGTAAGGGAAAATGCATGCAAGAATGCTTCACTTTTTTCTTTACACTGAATTTAGAGTAATCTGGTCTCACAAAAATCTTTCTCATTTTGGATACATAACTAGTGGTAATTGGACTCACAGCTTGTGTGACCTAGAATGAGCATAAAATGAACAGTAGTATGACTTTTTTTACATTGCCATGACTGCAATATGATAAATATCAAAAGTATAAACTAACATTTTTTTATTAATATCTGTCACATATTTCTTGACTCTAGAAATAGTTTATTCTTTACAAACACCACAGCTACATTTCATCATTGTTACCTTAGTTATTATCGCTTCTGTATGTTAGTGATTTTGCTAGATGCCACGTCATGTTAATCTGCCTGTGATGTGTGTGCACTCTGCCAGCCTCATGGCCCAGATATAGCAGACATCACTGTGCACACACACACTTTACCTGTGCTGGAGTTTGGTGTGGTGGTCTAAGCTCTGGCGTCCCGACCCCAGGTCACACATGCCCCCTGGCAACAGTGGTTCAAACTCCGGCTCAGATGTCTTGTCTCCTTACTCCCTAGCTTCTGCTTCCTACTGTCCTGTTATTAACAATAAAACCTCCTCTTTTCATGGCACAGTTTGGTGTAGAGATCCTCACACCTTACATTTCCACCAGTGACCCCCTCTGGGTATTTGAGTGCTGGCTCGGTTGACAGTCTGTAGCTGACTCATCTAACTCATTATGACGTCAATATTTCCACAAATGGCTTCCATGTGTTATAAGTCACAGCTATCTCTGTCACCTCGACGAGTCCTCGGGGGAAGGCCTGGAGAGGAGCGAGAGAGAGGGGTGAGGTTGCAGAGGACCGAGGGTAGGGCTGGGGGCGGGAAGGAGGGAGATGAAAACATGGAGGAAAGGATTTTGTAAAACACTTAAGACCGCGTTTACACCGATAGATTTCAGCAACATTTTCGAGTCCATTCAAGCACAGCTCCAGACAAGACACAATTGTACTGTGTAAACTTGCGGGTGTCTCGAATTCAACAAGACCTCCTGAGAAATGTGTATTGAGGGGAAATTCGTCCTGTGTAAGGCCACGTTTACATTCCGATAGATTTCAGCAACATTTTTAAGTTTGCTTGGGATGAGCCAAAATAATTTCCATACTGTTTGTATTTACATTCTGATGTCTCAAGACAGCAATCGTGCATTTGTGGTTGTTTCACTCAAGATGTCAAGCCAAAAGTCAATCCCTGCCCATTGACTTACACTTGAATCGGAATATAAAAGTGGCCTAACATGAGGATGGAGGGATGAATAGGATAGAAGGGAGATGGGAGGAGGGTGGCTGTGTTTGATGAGTCATGCTGAGATCAGATCAGTCAGCTAAGTGTGTCTGTGTGTGGTCTGGTAGCGTGTTCATAGTGGGGCCCACAATTCTTGAAAGGGCCACACAGTTATAGTAAAATAATATGTCAAAGTTAGCACATTTGGTCTGGTCCTCTCATTCATAAAGTCTGCTTTAGGGTTAGGGGCATAGGTTTAGGAAATATGGTTAGCGATGGAAGTTTGGGGTTACGGTATAGGATTTATCAGTTAAGGTTAGGGTTAAGCATTAAACGTTAGGTTATTGAGTTTAGAATTTAGGTTTAGGGCAAGAGTTTGATTTAGGGCTAGGTAAGGGAAACATGGATTTCTGAGTTAGGGTTTGTCTCCACAAGGATAGAAGGACAAATATGTGTGTGTTCATTATTGTGTTGCGCATGCAGCTGGTCCCAACTGCAGCCATCATGTAACTCTGAAGTAGATGACTCATGCTGGCCACTTGGCATGTGTGTATTTGTCACAGTCTACCTTGACCTCCCACACGTCAGCCACCATGATACTCAGAAGTCCTACTTTCCATTCCGATCTATCTTATTAAATGAAATGATATACTGCAAATGAGAGATTACATTGATTAGTACTCTCGTCCAACTGAGGGAGTCGGACTTCCACAGAGCAATGAGGAAACGCCACATACAATAACAATGTGGAGCAGCTATGACATGGAGATGTGAGGGATGTCAATTAGGAATGAGGGAGACAAGGTGACCAGGTTGGGAATTTATCCTGGTTTAACACAACCGCTGTAGCCATGGTTAACTCACCTGCTCTTACCATAAGTGCCATGGATTTGTTTGTGATCCCAGAGAGCTAAGAGCCCAGCTTAACCTCTTGTCCAAAAAATGACACCATAGTGAGTTTATTTTGATCAATAGCAAACCTTCCCATACTATACTCTTAATCATATCTTCGACAAAATAATTCGTTTGACATGATTGGGTTCTGCTGTTTGTCAGAATTGTATTTCTTATTGACATAGCTTATTTCCCTAGCCTTACACATTATGCTAACTCAACATGGATTGATCTAATTTATCTGGTTAGCCTATTGAATGATGACTCACTGTTCAATGGCAAGCCTGAAGCACTTGTTTCATTCTAACAGGGCAGCTGTCAGTCAGTGTTCCTGCTGTGACCTAGTCAGAATCAGACTTCTCCGTGTTCAGCAGTGACACCTAGTGGATAAACACAAACTGTTTTATTACACTATCTGAAACCAACAAGACCTACAGAACTTATCCACCACATAACCATATGATAGATTACGTCACACTAACTGGATCTGTTTAAAGCGATAGTTCATTTGCACTATCCCCCTGTATTGATTATTACAGGTCAAATGTGTTGGATCATTGTACTATCCCTTTTAAAGATGCTTAGCAGTTTGTCGTTAGTATGTTCTTTCAATTTGTTAGAGTGGATTGTTGCTGTGTGTTGCTGCTCAGCTAGTAATCAGCTTATAACATTCTTAATGTGTCTAATCAAATGAGAGTATTGGATACACTGTAAATTCCATTGTTACTGGGCAAGCCTTTTCCACTGTATAAAGCATTTCAGGAGAGCGCTAGAGCAAGAGGCGGGATTATGTAACACACGAATACAAGATGACAAGTCTATACCCATGTCAGCAAAAACTTAAGAGACCCACTGAAAATAAAGTGCTTACAAAATATTCAAACTCCTGACTAATTCTGCCATTTTGCTGAACTACAAATTCTATATTGAAAATAATGATGTTGGTTTTATGTTAGTAAATATAAAAAAACTAATGTTTGTACAAAACATGGAGTTGTGTCGCGTGACCTTTAAATAATGGATTTTGAGTGTTTCACAAAGGTACCACGTGTAGTTCAAGTAAAGTCGATAATGGGTTAAGGGTTTGAATTATTGTGATTATACTATTTGAGTAACAATGTATACCAGGAATTGAATTTGTTGTTATTTTATTTTTTAATTAAAATAAGCGTTGATATTTAACTTTTTTAATGACAGGACAGTAGGAAGCACATGCTTGACAGACAGATGAATGACATCTGAGTCAGGAGCTTATACCACTATACCAAACTCTGGCAACGTGAACTTTGACCTACTGTCTAGACAGCGTGTTGGAGGACCTTGTGTGTGTACAGCATGTTCATGTGTTAATTGTGTGTTCTTTCGGTTTCAGACTACCTCTGTTTCAAGCCAGTGCGTTTGCTTTCCTGGCACCTGCCAGAGCAATCCTGTCACTGGACAAGTGGAAGTGCAACGCTACAGGTATACAAACACACACCTTTGTACACGCACCCCACAAGTGCCTTCATCATAATGCGGTCTTACCATCGCTAGTACGCCCACTTAAGCTGGCATGATTAGACCTGCCTGGCACCTCAGAGAGCATTGGATGTCCATGTTGGCGTCAGATTCACATTTGGTGCCAAGGTGTGCTAATCTGTGATGGTGTCACCCTGGAAAAACAAATCCCATTGTTAATCAGTTGGATAATTACTTTCTATTACTGTTATGGTCAATTAAAGTTTTGTTCTTGTTGAAGTAGAACTAGTAAACGTAAAGTGAAACTTAATAAACTATGTTGCAATGGATAAGAGTGATTGTATTTCTGATTTATTTATTTTTACCTGTTATTTTCTGTTTCCTATGTGTCTCTCTGTGTTACTCTGTCAGTTCCTGGATCGGTGTTTCCTCCCATGTTTAATGAGACTGAGCTGCTCAACACGGATCACATCTGGCATCCCCGAATACGAGAGGTGAGAGAGGGCCAATCAGGGTGACACAAGGATAATCTGCATGTACTTAAACCATTCAACTGCTGAATGCTTTGCGTTGGTAGTCAGAACCAGGTTGTCCAGTCACAGGGATACCCTCTGTTCCTACACCACATCAGATAGCAGAAAGGGCTGTAATTGATGGTTTAGTGCTCGTTTACAGTGACGCAGACTTTAGCCGTGTGTGTGCGTCAGCGCGGTGTGACGGAGCCATTTAACTGGCATTAACCTTTGATAAGGCTTGTGTAAGTGGGTTTGGTAACCCTGTGTGATGCGTGCCTGAGGCTGTAACTCGATCACAGCGCCACAATGAATAGAATTAGAGACGAGATCAATAGGCTGCAGAGGGACCAAGGGTGCAGTTAGGTTCATTTCTCCAAATAATTGTTTTTTTACGTCTTGTTCCAGGTGTTCGTTAATGACAACATAATTTCTACAGATGCTGATAATAGTTGAATCAATGTATTACAACAGGGGTCTTGTCATTATGAAATGTTCCCTGCTAGGGATGTTAGGGTTTCAAGGTTTCACAGTTCACCATGGTTTTCAAACAGAAGGTTATCATACCTTGGCCATTGTCTCATTCAAGGTATTGCATTAATATGAAGTCAGCATTATTCCTGAATTGGAAAATGAATTAACGTTGCCATTGTAAATTTCAGTTAAATTAAGAGTGTGAACTACATTTACAGAGAATCATATAAACTTCAGGCGATTAAAGAAATAATTAATAGTAATCTCTAAACTGAGACACGTCTCCATTGCTCCAGAGTCCAGTGGTGGTGTGCTTTACATTGACTTGTGACAAAGTTTTCATCCAATGACAGTGCCACGTTTAAAGTCACTGAGCTCTTCAGTATTACCCATTGCACTGCCAATGCTGGTCTATTGGGATTTCATGGCTATGTGCCGGATTTTATGCACCTGTTTTTAGGAAGGTGTCCACATACTTTCGGCCATATAGTGTATGTCTCTGTGTACAAACATATATCAAAGAATAATAATACTGTGATACGTGATTTTTTGTGACGGTTATCATAATGTGAAAATCTCATACCGTTACACCCCTAATCTTGGCAGCACCAACGTGTCTGTTCCTCCTCCAGATCCAGGGGGCGATCATCGTTTCCTCTCTCATAGAGGTGTGTATCGGTTTCCTGGGGCTCCCTGGCCTCCTGCTGAAGTACATCGGGCCCCTGACCATCACCCCCACGGTGGCCCTTATTGGCCTGTCTGGCTTCCAAGCTGCAGGGGAGAGAGCAGGGAAACACTGGGGCATCGCCATGCTGTAAGTATAACGCTCTGGCTTATCACACTTACAGTATTCGGACAGTGACAAAAATTGTCATTAGTTTTGCCTTTGATTATCTAATCAATTATCTAATCAAGGAAACAATCGTGGCAGTTGTCTAAGCTCACGGCTCTGCTTCGCATGTGCCCTGGCGATGGCTGTTTAAGCCCCGGCTCAGCCACTGTCTCTGCCCTTCCTCTCTGTCTCCCCCTACCTGTCTCCCTGATTTCCGCTTCCCCCTGTCCTGTCAAAAATAATTAAAAATAATGCTGGGTTTCTTCAAGGGTAATGGTCTGCCAGGTCCTTATTGGAGCTGTCTTCAGTGAAAAGCATGCTCAGTTGGATTAAATTCAAGTGATTGACTTGTCCATTGCAGAAAAATTCCACTTCTTTCCACTTCTAGTCTGTTTTTCCCATAATTCTGGTACAAGTTGATTTTTAGCTCATCTGTCCATAGGATATTGTTCCGGAGCTTTACAGGTTTTTTTAATGTTTTTTGGCAAACTAATCTGCGGTTTACATGTTGAGTTAAACCCTTTATATTTACACTGTGGAGGTCATCTCTTGATTGTTGACGCCTACCTCCTAGAGGGTGTTTGAGCTCTTGCCAACTGGATCGACAGCCAGTTGTATTCTGTGTTTTCACCCGGCGCAACGTAGCACAAAGTCAGAACGCAAGTGGCTTTGCTAGTTTAAAGATGAACTGAACTGTACCAGACGATCCAACCTAGGGGAAAGCGCTATCAGCTAAACACGTTAGAAGCACTAATTTCAAACTATACAATCTAGCACTCCGACCATAGACTGTATAAATTAAGCATGACTGACAATAACACAGATCGATAATAATGTGTTTACTCGCTATCTAAACCACCGCGGGTCTGTAAACAGAATCCAATCTCTCTTTCTACTCACCCTGAAGCTAGCTGCTGTTCACCGTCCCAGGGCAGATGCTGTTGATGCCGAGGAGAGAGTTTAACTCGCAGAAGTAGCTGCTAGTTCCATAGTAAGAGGTGATGCAGAGGGAGTTCAACTCACAGAAATAGCTGCTAGTTCCATATGTGATGGGTGTGCAACGGCTCCGAACGCACCCTTGCTAGCAGCCCGCACGGCAGTTTGCCTCCCCCATACCGGGCTCGATCCCGCGA
>JACXGM010014337.1:6763-22296 GCA_016801145.1 Umbra pygmaea
ACACACACACACACACACACACACACACACACACACACACACACACACACACACACACACACACACACACACACACACACACACACACACACACACACACACACACACACACACACACACACACACACACACACCACACACAAACACACACACACACAAACACACACAGCCAGATTTGATCTTGTTCCCCCATCTGAAAACCCGTGTGAAACGCTAATATATTCAACTAAGAGGGTAACACCATCCTGGTGCATGTGCACATGTGGTCACATGGAATGCCAGACTTTCCTCTATGTCTTCACCTCTGCCTCTCTGTAAGGAGCTCCGCTACACCCTCAGGACATTCTGCAGTCTGAGGTCAAGGGTCACGTTCATCTCAATGGTTGTAATTTGATCGATAACCTCGTCCCCACACAGGCTTATTTTGTCTGGAAATTCCTCTTTTTCTGCTCTTCCTCAGTTTCTTATTCTCTCTGTATAAAAAAGGACACAGAGAACAGATCTGAAGAGAAGAGATTACAAAATATAGGAGGAAAATCACACAGCCCTGCTACGCTCAGTAAGGGAACAGGGAACAATGCTGACCTCATTTAAACAAAATGGCCCCCATTTTACCCAGAGGCTATCTGCTGCTTTCTACGGTGACTGCTCACCATACACTCAGAACTTCTCTCAATTTCGTACATGTCAACTCTCCACTATGCTGGACTCATTCTTAAAATTCATTGGAGGAGAAAGAGAAGAGGGTGGGGAAATATGGCTTTCTCATCCAATGGGTTTCAAGGAGGAGAGCACAGAGGACACAAATAGCAGTTTTTTGAGAAAAGGCCTTTCTCCATCTCTGTAAAGCACCAGCTAAAAACAGCCTTTTCCGAGCCCTGTGGTCTTTACTAGGAGAGTTCCTGCTTTAACAAGACAAGTGGGGAATATTCTAGAAAGCACGGACACTGTCATTGCCATGACACATGGGTGCTTTTTTCAAATAATAGAATACTACAATGTGAATACCTTTTGAATGGGAAAAAGAGGAGTCTTTTACTGAAAAGGCAAAAACAGATATACAGTAAGTCTCCTTTACAGATTATAAGGAAGCAACAAAAATTACCAAACAAAGCACAGTATCTCTTGATTTTTTGAGGATTTTGAGATTTATCTGCGTGAACTTTTACCTAGGCTAATGTCTGGTTTCATGGATAAAAACAAGTCTGCCTGAAACAATCAAGCTCATTGCAGATCTCTACATGTGTGGTAATTACTGCATCGTTCCTGTTGTGAAACCATCCAAATAGCTGTCCTTCTCTTGTGTCATCCCTCTGTCTTAATCTGTGTGTCGTCCCCTCAGCCGTGGTTCCTGAGCAGACAGCCGGTGTGCCCAGGGAGGTTAAAGGGCTGGTGGGTTGGAGAGCACTGGGCCACGATACCTTGGCTCTTGACTCAGTGTACTGTCTGTTGTCACCATTCCCAGTTCAACACGGTATCAGAGAAAAAATGACAGCCTGTGACGTTGTTATGTTTTGGCCAGAAAGAGCCTGAGGGGGAGGCTGAGGGGGAGGATGAGGGGAGATAATGTGGTGGACGTTGAGGGGTAGATGGTGAGATGGCAGGGGGGGCAGAAGGATGGATGGAGGAGATGAAGCGGAAGGGCAGAGAGCAGAGAAAAGGAGAAGAGGATAAGATAAGACAATAGATATTCCTGTCTGTCTGTCTGTCGTGGAATTCATAGGGTCTTTAATTCATAAATTATTTAATTCATATAGTCTTAAATTCATATTGTGCTTAACTCACAGTGTATTCAATTCATAGTGCATTCAATTCATAGTGCATTCAATTCTTTGTGTATTCAATTCATAGTATATTCAATTTATAATGCATTAAATTCCTTGTGTATTAAATTAGTAGTGTATTACATTCATAGTGTATTCAATTCATAGTGCATTCAATTCATAATGTATTCAATTTATAATGTATTCAATTCATAGTGCATTCAATTCATAGTGTATTAAATTCATAGTGCATTCAATTAATATTGTCTTCAATTCATAGTGCATTTAATTCATAGTGCATTCAATTCATAGTGCATTCAATTCATAGTGCATTCAATTCATAATGCATTCAATTAATAGTGCATTCAATTCATAGTGCATTCAATTAATAGTGTATTCAATTCATAGTGTAGTCAATTTATAGTGTATTCAATTCATAGTGTATTAAATTCATAGTGTAATCAATTCATAGTGTATTAAATTCATAGTGTAATCAATTCATAGTGTATTCAATTCATAGTGTATTCAATGTGTTCCCTTACATAATTAGCATGTGACACCAATCTCTCCCTGTTGAATGTGATGTGTTCACCCAGGCTATCTGTCTGTCACACATTCATCTAAATATAATTTACCTTAAACTAGTTGTCAAAAAACAGCATGCGATTTGCACTTAGCTAATTTACACAATTGTATTACAATGTCCATGTGATGGATCACATAACAATTAGACTTGAATTGTAAAACCCCTGTAGGGATTTACAGTACATTTAGAATAACATCACACAACTAATGTGACCATATTGTTAGGTTAATTCATCTCCATTGAAGACTCATATCCATGAAGCAAAAACTATGTCGTCAACATTGATTTTACTAATCTTTCCCTGATTAAATGTGGTCCAGTGAGGAAAAACATTATATGAATTCACATGTATATATTGGTAAGGCCTTTTTACATCAGCAGACATCAGTATTATGAATGTACAGTATATACCATGCCTAAAATCTAAAAGAGCAAGCACAACAAGGAATAGATGCACAAGGGCTTGGAAAAAACACCCTATAAAGTTTACAATGTCACACTCATCATTTCCAAATGAACAATATAACTATATATGTATTAATTTTATGAATGTTTCGACTGTGAAACACATTAGCAATATCCTAAAACATTAAACAAAATCCAGATTGTACTTACGTACAAAAACGTCCAAGGCAGACGGTTTGAGGATGGCACCAGGCTGTTCAGCCCTACGTCCCCTGGCCAGCCAGCCACAAGGTTAGAGGTCTGGGCAGTCTGGCAGTAGCAGGAGCCTCGCCAAGGATGGAGCATGCAAGACATCCATGATCAGAGGGGCACTGACCCCCTGAATGGTGAGCTGACCAGGCCAACGTCCTTCGTGGTGGCAGGGCCTTTCTCTGTTCCCAGATCAGCTGACCAGGCCACTGTCCTTCGTGGTGGCAGGGCCTTTCTCTGTTCCCAGATCAGCTGACCAGGCCACTGTCCTTAGTGGTGGCAGGGTCTTTCACGGTTCCCAGATCAGCTAACCCCACAGAGAGTGGCTACTACTTTAAGTTTATCGTTTAACAATTAACATTATTATGGACCTGAATACAGTTTTAGTGCAAATGTACAGAGCATTCCATAGATTTATTACATTTAAGTTTAAGGGCCCTCTCTTGCACCCAGTGCAATTTACTTTTTACATCGACGCGTGTATCATTCCTATTTTGCACCTGATGCACAGTGGACTTTTCTCTCCACAGACGTGCATCTGTAAATTAAGGAATTAACAGGCGCTCCCAGGGGCGGTTCAGCGAAAAGAGGAGGCGTGTTCTGGCGCAAATGTTCCCTGGTGCTATTTTCCAGTTTCAGAAAAAAATTCTGCCACAGACCAGGAAAATCTAGTCTAAAGTCAGTGGCGCGTTTTTCAGATGCTATTTTAAGGGCGCATGCTTAGCCATAATGTAGCGTGTGCACAACGTGCATACACTTTGCTTCTCTTCTACACAGACAGAGCACTTCTACACAGACAGAGCAGTTCTCATTTTTTCAAACCATACATAATTACACGAAAAAATATTACCACACGCAGGAAATCATTGTGGTGTCTGAAGATGTGAAAAAATAGACATAAATTCAGTGTACACAGGCTGAATTATTCACACTGATATACATAAACTGCAAGGGAATCAGTTCAAGCAACATACAAATCATTTGCGATGCTAATAGTAAAATCACCTGTGTCTTTGCGAAATACCCTGGCTCAAGCCACGACTCATTGACGACTCATAATCTGTCATTCCTGCCATCTTCAAGGGGAATCCCGCCTTGGATAGATGGCTGTGAAGGGGACAACGGCTATCCATTAAAGACATTTATGATGACAGCAACAGTGCGTGAAATGCTGTTTCGAACATTCAGCATACTGAAAATGCACTTCAGGTGTTTGGATAGGACAGGAGGCACTTTACAGTATAGTCCTCAAAAAGTTGCACCATTCTTTGTGGCTTATTGCGTATTGCACATCATTACCATTATTCATGGATGTGTTAATGACATAAATTAGGAAATATTTGAAAACTTAAAGAGACGTGATGTTGAAATGCATGTGCAGTTGCCACCTAACCCAGCAGCAGAATGGGAGAGGAGAGCTTATTTGACAGAAGAGCTGCTGCATCGTCTATAGTGAGGAAAGCAGTGTAATCTCGGTCTAATATTAAGACTACATTTCAAAAATATCACCCTGCATTCACTCTCACGTGATTCAGTGAGACTGAGCCCCACACATCGGAAAGTATGTCTTTGTGACATTTCTTTATTTACATTTTGTAAGAAAGAAATATCAATTGCAATCTACCATGAAACAGGCGCCCCAGCTCTTAAAGGGAATGTGAGATGACGCTCTGATTGGTTTATTGCACGTTATGCCTAAACCACACCTATGAATAATGTAGCTACTTCAGACCTACCCATTTTAGATTTGTGTCGGGCACAAGAGTAATTTATCCCGCCGGTATAATAGCAACAGCGCCCAAGATCTGCCCACAAAATCACTTGCGTTTGGCATTTGATACTTGCGTTTCAGACCGTATAAAAAGGGCCCTAACAGTTGTAATGGAGGAAGCCAACTTAAAAAGGTCTAGTTGTCACAACAACATGAAAGCAGCTGATCCCACCCTGTCTGCATGTGGCCTGAGGGGTACTCTCAAACTGACCTCTGACCTCTTATTGGAACAAAGATTTTATCTCAGTGAGAGCAGGTGATGGAACGGTCAGACACACACACAAACACACACCACAGCCCTGGGGGCCTCAGTGGCGAGTGGACTTAATGAAATTAAGAGCATCTGCTCCTGAGTAGAGCTGACCTTTGACCTGTCAAATAACCAGGAAGAGAAGAGACCCTGCAGGCATTCAGATCACTTCCAGGCCCCTCTCACTCTCTGTGAGAAAGACTTCCTCATAATAAACAATCCCATTCACACAACACTGTATGAGCTGTGACCTTGACTACACGTGGCATCCATCTTTGTTCCTCCCTCGAACATGTCAATGAAAGAAGTGATTAACCTACAGGAGATCTAGTGTGACACAACCCGACAACAAAGACAAGATGTTTTTGTGAGTCAAGGTTAAAGTGTAATGATGTGCTGATTTGACTACACTAACCTCAAACCTCTCCCGCTAGATTCAGCTCTGTCACCTGATATTGGGCATGACGATAACGTTATCACATTGTCAAAGCCTCACTGGTAGGATGGCATACACTTACACTTTGTCGTGCAGTAGTAAATTGGAAGTCTGGAATGTTTTTAACTCAGCCATATTCTCAGCTCTCGTGATACAATATATTCATAAATTATGTTGTCAAATATTTTTGTTGACATATCTCAGAAAGATAATAGTGGAATGGAGAAAACGTGTTTGTTGTGTTCCAATTTCTTACTTAAAGTCACAATGCTTTATAAACAATGGCTCAGACAAAACTGAGAACCAGCAGTTACAGATTTAGCTGTCTTATTTTTCTGGAAGTGCACTACCCTTCCAGTAGATAAATGATCAGACCCAATTCAGGACCTTGCATCCTTGTATACAGATTCCCCTGACCTACCATGACGCCTTGCTGTGATTTTTAGGTCCTTACCAGTGAAATAGAGCATGATGCAGTGCAAGAATAAAAAGAGAATGGAATGAATTGCACCTCAAGCTGTCTGCTGTTTGCCATGCAAGCTTTACGGCTCTGGAGGCCTGCAAACGCTTCAATGACAGTCAATGATAGTTTATGACACAATAATGCAAGGAAACTTCTGCTGCTAGCCACTGTAGCAGTACCCAGTTTAATTTATGTAGAGAGTTTTGGCCAACTAATTCTAGACTTTCAAATGAATTGCAATGTTTAAAACATTACTCATGTGAACTTAATTGATTTGGTAAACAGGTCAATGCAACATGGGGAGAGCTAAAGGGCAGATTCATTGGAAAAAAGGGAAATCTGATCCAACAAAGTGGATGTTTGTCAAATCCTTGATAATTTATTTATGACAGGCAGACAATGTGGTTACATTACTCGAGTCTTATTAGATTATGATATTTTGCTGTGTTTGCTGCCTAAAATTCAGACGATGTGCAAAGGCTCATGTGCTCATCTGCTGGTAGCATAGTTGTTTAGAAATACTGGTGACTGGTGGTTGTCAAATATTGTCCATTGAGATTGAATCTGTCAATTTCTTATTTGTTTATATACAACCGATGAATCAGTGACGTTAATGGAGGACAATACACAGTATGTGCTGTATTTTTTTCATTCACTGGAATACTACACTTCATCGAACAGTTACAAATATCAGAACCAAACACTTTGTTCTATGTTTGGAAATCACTGATCGAGCCAGTGTTTGTCCATTTGCTGGAAAACATGTAAAGTGCCATTGTATTGATAGCAAAATGGCAGAATTGCATATACTGTAGAAGAACTGCAGGGTAATGTTGTCATACATGGCTCTTAAATTAACATTTAATTCCTAGTGTTTTTATGTATAATGTTATACAAAAAAAGTGATTTAGAAAATCTACTTTAAAACAAACCTCATAATATGTCCTGATAGGGTTAATTGGTAAGGTTTTAAAAACAACAACTGACCATCTCTAAATCTTGTGATTATCCAAATAACATTTTACTGATAAACTGAAGAAAAAAAACAGTAATGAATGTGAATATTTATCTGCCCCGAGCACCATTCTGTTTCCTGGGTGTAGCCGCTACTCCACAGAAGGAGATGCTTGACTGTGCACAGCACCATATGGGAGCCCTGTTGAAGCAACTCGCGTAAAACCATGCAATTAATTCGGAATTACTCCAGACAATCTGCTGCTAGAACGGCCTAATGAAAATGACGTGGATGGACCCGAGAGCACAAGAGCACCTCGAAGGCCTCTTGCTCGCAGATACCCCCCCCCCCCACACACACACACACAAACACATACATGAATGGACAAACTCACAAACATGGATGAACGGATGGACATCCACCCACACACTCACACACAGTCACACAGTGACACACAGCCACTCTCACACAGTCACACAGTCTGCTCCACACACGTTTCCAGGAAGCCTCTGCATGACTGCCCTAAATTTGCCTGACGTGAGCCTGAAATTGAATCTAATGCAGCCCTCCCCGGAGACACTGAGCAGCCCACTGGTACATTACTGAGGAAAAAAGCAACTTTGGACTGCATAATTTAACCCAAATAAATGAGGGATATGGGGAATGGATAGTAACCAGAGACAAATATGTGTTGACTCCTGGCTTATCTGTTATGGATCTACTGCATGTGTGGGATGGTGTGGGGCAAAACATGTTGAGTGGAAGCACTCACCTACACATGGCATGTACATACAGTCATATACCAAATCACATAAGGTATAATATGAATAAACAGTAATATATTAAACCATATATGGTATAATATGAATAAACAGTAATATATTAAACCATATATGGTATAATATGAATAAACCATATACCAAACATCTACTTTATAATCAGAATAAACAGTAATATACTAAACCATGTATGGTATAAAAGGAATAAACAGTAATATACTAAACCACATACTGGCTAATGTGAATAATCAGTAATATACTCATCTACTGTAGCTAGGATCTACACTGCTAATCAAAAGGATGGGCCACCCAGAAATGTTTTTGATTATAATTCATACTTTGACTTTGTGATATGGATGAGGCAGGAGTCAATAGCAGGTGGCTAGAAAGAAGAGTTTATTTCTCCAGCAACGGACAATGTAGAACTCAGAAATGACAATGGGGTAACAGTATTCCCCTAAAGAAATTTACACCAAAACAAAGGCACGTCAATATTACGCACACACAGTCCTTCATGGGAATAATACCTCACAACTGGTAAACAGGTAAAACACCTGCTTATACACAGTAAAAACCTCAGTGTTAAATCAACACCCTAAGTGTTACATTAACACTCTTCAGTGTGTATATAGGTCCACTGGACCTATATAAACACTGAGAGTGTTAATTTAACACTGACATTTTTGCTGTGTACACATCCGTGAATAATAATTGTTGTAGCGTTGCCCTGATGAGGTGCGTCAGCTGTGATGAACATCTTGATGGACAGCAACATGGAGGAGAAAGTGGTGTTACAAGACCGGGGACGCTGAATGCCGGATATCCTGCATGCAAACATCATCACATATGTACTTATCAGGTCCAATTTCTTTAAGACTGCAAGGGAAGCTGGGCTTCCCCTAAAATCTCAACAAATTAATGCTCAAATATGTACTATTGTGTGAAAATTTTATTGACTAAAAATGCGTTAGATCATGTTCATCTCAAAGATGAGTTCGTTCAGCAGGTAGACGTGATTTCCTTCTCATACATTCCGTAGCGTCACAGTGCATTTCCCTAATGAAGCCTGGTGTTCTTGGACTTCAATGGGGCTGCTTTGAACAGTTTTTTTGTGTTTCGGAACTAGACAGTCATTGGATAAATGCTGCGATTATGTCCTGCTCGCGGATGCTCAGCGTCTTTGGAGGTGAATGGAGTAGTGGCCTAGCCTGGACTCTGGCAGCTGCGTGATGATTGGAGGGTCTGTCCAAAGACTGCATCTCATTTTGATTGACAGCGATTTTGTGCTATAAAAAGTTGCAAAAGCTATTCGTGCTCAGTTCCATTGTGGATTTTGTAGTCGAAATACAAACTGCTGCAACCTATTTCTTGGTATTTGCTTGGCGAAATTGCTAGCCAATTTTCATCCTACATTTCATACATCCAAGCTGTTTAATGTCAAAGCAGCAGATCTCACATCAGACCCATGAGATGAGCCCATGAGAAAGCGCCGTCTGACCCAATTGCAGCATCCCCAAGAGTGCTACAGAAATCTGTACATGGCTATCCTTGATAACATCATGGAGCAGACTCCTCAACATTTTACAAAGTTAGAAAGTATGCTCTTCTTAGAATTAGTCAATCCAGGGAATTTTGATGACATGAGACAAGTGTTTCCAGAGCAGGCCTTCGAAAAGTTATAACCATCACTTTGATTCAAGGAGACTGAGGTCTGAACTTCAAGTCCTGTATTCAGGACTTGCAGGGTAACAGGGGAAAGCTGTGTGATGACTTGGTTTTACTTAAATACATGAAGTTAGACAGTGCAATGCCTCAGCTTCACAAACAGTTCTCATTAGTGGCAACAATTCGAGCTACATCTGAAGTTGTAGAAAGGAGCTTCTCCTGTTTAAAGTGGCTCAAGTCCTACATTGTAACACAATGGGCCAAGGCCATTAAAGCAGCCTAGCTTTGCTGGCCATTTGGGGTGGACTGAAACAATAACTCAGGCTGGGAATTTGACTCCTCCCTGGCCACTCTGTTTACACAAACCACCAGACTGCTAATTTTGTATGCTAACCCTATTTTTTTATTTAGTTTGGTTACCAAACTAGTTATAAATTTGGCCACTATGTTCGTCTGGGAATAAAATTATCCACATTACAAACTACACACATTTGGGACTGAACAACAAGTAGCCTATCTGTACATTAAATTTAAGTTTTAGCCTTTTGTCTAAAAAAATATATAAGTACAGTTAAAATGTTACTTATTACAGTTTTTCCCAATTGCTAAAACAGTAAAAGTGAATGCTCAGCCCAAAGCGTCGAAACCGTAACGTTTGCATGCATTTGGTACACTCAGGCACCAAATGAATTAACACAATGTCGGCATGGCACCGTAAACAATTCTGTAACAAACGGTGCAAAACACTACACACATCGTGTATGTGTTACACACTTTGGCCAATGATGAAACACTCTGCAGTCAGCACGTCCATTCAATAGTTAAAACACACATGACATTAGCAACACTCCCGCACACATCGTAAAACACTCAACCTGTAACTGAACACCAATCAGTCACTATATAATTCAGGTATGAGAACCTGTCGTGAGACAATCGTGAATATGGACGCTGAAGGACCAAGGGGAAGGAGAATATGAGGAAGAGACGGGAAGAGGCAGAGGAGAACGAGGAAGAGACGGGGAGGGAAGAGGGAGAGGAGATAGAGGAAGAGACTCTGGTAAAAACCAGACATCGGTACTGAAACATCATCAGCCAAAGGGCCATCAAGAATGTCGCCAGGCAGTGCGGGGGCAACATCACCATGTGTGCAGCCATTAGTGGTCAGGGGGTCCTCCATCACCATGCCACCCTGGGTCCCTACAACACTGCACACATACTGACATTTCTGCATGCACTACATGCCGCAGTCACATAGGACCAACCACGGCAGCCCATGTTCATTGTCATCTGGGATAATGTCAGTTTCCAATGGGCTGCTCTGGTCTGGGACTAATTTGCCAACCACGATTTTTTTCCCGGTCCTCAACCTGATAGGGGAATTATTTTTGGCATGCAGTGGAAGGTCTATGTCCGCCTACACATGCATGCGTGCCGCTCCTGCAAGCAATGGAGGAGGCAAGCGGAGACGTCGAGGTGGGCTCGATCCACGGGTAGATACGCCACGCCCGGCGATATTTTCCCGTTGCCTGGCAGGGGAGAACATCGCCTGTGATGTGGATGAGGTGACGTGGCCCGACCCCAATCGACGGAGTGATCCCTGACTTGTAATGGGAGTTGTTTTACTACCTGTACAATGTATCACTGAGGCTTGGTTTCGGGAAAAAAAACGGTTTAAAAACTACAAATGACAGAAGTGTCTTGAGTAAAGTTGACCAGTGTGTTGTGTTGTTTATTGTTCATGTGTGTTAACTATCGATCTGAAGAGGGCCTTTCAGGGTTGCCAACTCTCACACATCTGGCGTGACACTCACGCTTTCAGCATCAATCTCACGCTCTCACGCACACGCAAGAAATGTCACGCCAAAATCAAATTTTCTCCCCTTTCAATCCGTTAATGTTCTGTTGATGACTAGACCACACCGTATAATGACAGGAGAGTAGTCCCACAGCTGTAACATCTGCCTAAAACGTTCTCACTGCATGATTCTCTGATCGTTGATTCGCTGAAAACCTTGCACCTGTACGTCAGTTGCGTGTGAAAAGTTCAGAGTGTTAGATTTGGAACATGGTTGGGAGTCGGAGCACACTGCCAGGGTTGCCAACTCTCACACATCTGGCATGACTCTGACGCTTTCAGAATTAAAAAAATAAGCGTTTCCATTCTATTAGCAGTTTTTTTGCATAAATCACGGTTTATACTAAGTAAACAAGGACTGACATTTCTAAAATTAGGGTTAACAAAAGTGTTCTCCGCGCACAAGCACGCGCATGCGCGCGCACTGAAATTTTACCGAGTCTCACGCCAGCCAAACTCCCATAGTTGGCAACCCTGGCCTTTTGAAGTCAGAGTGTTACGTTTTGATTGCAGAATGGCAGTTTTGACATGGCAGTTCAATGTTAAACTTCAAGTGTTGTGTAAAGCATTCTTGTGTGTTGAATATTGACACAATGAGCCAAATTATACATTTTGTATGTAAGCAATTGGAAAAAACTGTAATAGTTGACAAAAACCTAAAACATTTTTGTCTTGTCTTAGACACCTGTTTTAGTCATTGTGAATTTGTTGTGTTAAATAGTTCGAACATTTTCAACAGTGCACATCATATTTTGATAAACACTCAGGAGCCAAAACATAGACCACTCACTTTTGAAACATAACGTTGCTCATCTCTTAACAAGGGCATACTGTATGTCAAGGTCGGGGTAGATTAGATGGTACACAAACAATCAATTCTAATAGTCAACCTGTTGGATGCAGGAGAAATGGGCAGGAGACCTGAGTCAATTTTGACAAGGGCCAGTTTGTAATGGCCAAACGACTGGGTCAGAGAATCTATGAAAAGACAAGTCTTGTGGGGGCTCGAAGTCAGCAGTGCTAGGTACCTACAGCCAGTGGTCTAAGAAGGGACAAATCAAAAAATAGCGGCAGGGTGTTAGGCAACCAAGGCTCATCAATGCACAAGAGTGCTCATCAATGCACATCTGAACCTAGTTTAATCTTGACACTTTGTAGAACAATCTATGCTTAAACAAATGTAATTGATGTTCTGTGGTTAAATCTTGGTAACCCCTTTTTTTTATTAAAACTTAAAATAATATACTATGAAATAACATAGTTGTCATAAAAGTAATTGTTTATTTCCATGTCACAACATATAGATTTAACTCTTTAGTTGACCTACTTATGGTACTCAGTTATTTTTTTAATCCTCATTTGGAAACATTTCAACAATATGAAAATCCTGTAAGAAAAAACTAGCAGAAATAACTTGTTGGATTGGTTCATATGCAAATTTTATAGTAAAAATATAACATAATAATAAGTTGTTAAATAAAATCCTAGTTATAGTCAGTGTTGATAAAATGACCACTGCTGTACAGTGTATGTGCACTTTCCCTAGCTTATGTGGCATGACCGAGTGCTGGCAAGTCCATAGTTTATGTTTAATACTGTTTACGAGTTGTACTGTAAAATGTATATGCGCTCATAGGGCCTTTAGTTATTGAAAGTGTTCTCCAGTGTTCACCAAAATATTTAATTGGTTGATTCAAAACAGAGGGCAGACCTCACATTGTTTTCTTGAACTCTCGGTTTTAAGCGAACTATTGCGCTAGCTAGAAAGTTATCTCCTGCTAACTTTGTAATGTTAGCTCACAAGTTTACATGTGACTGTGCACAGTAAAACAGCTGTGTTAAATCAACACCCTAAGTGTTAAATTAACACTCTTCAGTGTCAATTTGGACCTTTATAAACACAGAGAGTGTTAATTTAACACTTAGGGTGTTGATTTTAACACAGCCGTTTTTACTGTGTGAGCGTAACAGCAGCTGATATAAACACAATAGCAATATTTCACATCTTGAAATACACAACCCATCACCAGATTAAAAAAAATAAGCTATTAAATGTAACTTCTGTTACGAGCTGACGTCAGTTCATCACGGAAGTAAAGGCTTGACTACAATTGCGCTGTTTGGAGCAGTTTGTGAATAGTGGGGTGGACTTTGGGGTGGACTTTGGGGTGGACTTTGGGGTGGACTTTGTTCTTGTCACTTTTTAAACCTATTACAAGCACAAAAAACTTATATAACACAATTAAGGAAAGGGAAAAATCCAAATTTTTGAGCACTTTAAGGTTAGGTGTAAGGTTAGATATGATTAAAAACACTTCTCATTACCTAAAACCCATATGAGTGTATGTGCACTTTCCGTCGCTTACGTGGCATGACCGAGTGCTGGCAAGTCCATAGTCTAGGTTGAATACTTTTTACTAGTTGAAACATAATACCTTCAATGCCATGTTATGATCGATATGTTGCACTCATTGCTATGATATAATTCCTCCACAAAGATGTGTTAGCCTAGCTGCCGTTGTGTTATTATTATTAGCTAAGCTTCTTAGATAGCTAGCCATGCTGGTTGTCGTGTGTAATTCCCAACTCGTCCAGTATAAGTATTCGGAAATTCCTGACATCACCGTGTCAATTCCTGGACACAATTGGAATTATTATTGATTACATTATATTACAATTATTATTTGATCATTCAAATTATGTCATTCCAAATCAACTCTGAAGTTCAAATGTTTACCTTTTCACACAAAAAAGAACAGAGAGGACTTAAATTAAAAAATTAAGTTAACAGTAGGATGGTGCTAACAAAACAAAAATCAAGAAGAAAGATGACAATTGCTCTCATGTCAACCAAAATGCTCACTATTTTAAAACCTCTGTCATAGTTTTGCGGTGGGTACCCACCCAGTAGACTACTCCATAGAAGCTGTCAGGAAGAGGGAAAAATGGATTGATACAATATTGTGCTATGTGTGCATGCATTTTCAAATGACAGTACAACATAAATAGTCAGAAATCCAGGCAACAAAATAATAATAAAAATAAACAATGCTTAATAATTATCTCTTTTGGGAAGATGGAAAACTTTGAATTTGGTAGTCCACGATGAACGTTTTCCTCTATTTTTTTACCTGTTACATCACTAAACAGACTCAAGAGTCAGATACTGTATGCTCTTAATTAAATATTCCATGTATCACTCTGGCTGTAAAATGTCAATTTACACCACAATTACAGAACCTTCCAAATGTTCTACCACACTGTGTGTGTACAAACCCTTGCACTGAGACCAAATATTTAACATTTCTGAACTTTCAGAAGTTTTTCCTAATATTCACACAACATGCAGTATTATGAAAAGTAAATAGTCATAAAAACAAAATCTTTCCATTCACAATGTGGTTTAAGTGACCTGCATAATTTACTGAAGATGTGTCATCCAATGCTACATTCTCAATCTGGAGCTGAATGTTGCTCTGTAGCGTTTGATGTGTTGGGGAGGTGTACTGTTGTTACACATAGAAAAGGCTGCGTTCAGTTGCAAAATGTTCTCAAATGTTGCAGAAATTCCATTACAGAGCTGTCATGAGTATTTATTCTAGTTGGACAGGCATGTTTGTTCTACATTTTATATATTTTCTGCTGAAGGCACCTTAGTTCAACATAGCTGTCTGAATGATCTATACTGCACTATTTTTGACCACTATCAGGAAAGCATATTACAAAGACTATTGAATGCCACACAATCTAAAGATTGTAATCTAAAGAGACATGGTTTAGAATTATGTTCTAGTTGTTCTATTAACACTGCTTGGAAGCTTCACTATGGTCTGAGCTATTTCTTTTAAAGGTTTTGATGAAAGAAGAGGCTTTCATAGCTGCCAACTCTCACGCAGTGCCCGTGAGATGCACACATTTGATTGGTATCACATTGGCCAATCAAATGCATTTGTCTCACGGGCACTGCGTGAGAGTTGGCAGTTATGAGCTTTCAAGTTGAAGGGTCGGGTTCAACGACCACCTAAGATGGTGCCCAACTGCAGGGCAGGTCTCTCAGCTGTGAGGGGCTGTTCAATGATGACTGTGACAGAAAGTAATTTAGATTTTAACAGATATCACAGTTTAACAATTACAGTACATTAGCCCTGCCTGTTTCAGGCCCTTAAGTACCTTTGGAACATCAGCAAATCCTTTTGTCCGACGGTAGATTTAGCCAAGTTCTTCCACAAAAGTCTGCCGTTATATTCCCCTGGTGACAGAAGGATGCTTCTGATGAATATTAAAATGTGGCTTGAACCTGTTTAAACCAGTCATAAGGAGCCAAGTTGAAAAATTGTAAAATGTAGAGTATTT
>JACXGM010014338.1:0-13328 GCA_016801145.1 Umbra pygmaea
TGGTGGCCTGCTTGAAGCAGGAGGGAACTGCAGACTGGGTCAGGGATAGGTTGAATATGGAGGTGAATACCCCCGCTAGCTGGTCGGCGCATCCTCTTAGAACACGGCCTGGAATACCATCTGGCCCTGGAGACTTCCGCGGGTTCACTCTTTTGAAAGCTCTCCTTACGTCAGCCACATCCAGGGTCAGAGTGCAGTCTTCTGGGTTCTCAGCCAGCTTTTCTGGAGTGATGTTGGCCGCCTCAAACCGTGCAAAGAAGGTGTTGAGCTCTTCGGGGAGTGAGGCGGGGGGGAGGGTGTCACAGCTCTTCCTGCCTTTGTACTCCGTTATCTGCTGCAGTCCACACCACATGCGTCTGGGGTCGGAGCTGTTGTAATTGGACTCTAATTTGTCCCTGTAGTCTCTTTTAGCATCTCTGATGGCCTACCGTAGGTCATATCTGGCCCTCCTCAGAGCCTCCAGGTCCCCAGAGTTATAGGCAGAGGACCGTGCTACAAGTTTGGCACGGACATTGCCTTTAACCCAGGGCTTTTGGTTGGGGAAGGTCTTAACATTGACCCGTGGAACGACATCATCTATGCACTTGGTGATGAATGCTGAGACAGAGTCAGTGTATTCATCAATGTTGTCACCAGCTGCAACCCTGAACATCTCCCATGCTGTGGTTTCAAAGCAGTCTTGGAGAGTAGAGATGGATTGCTCACTCCATTTTTGGACTGATCGAAAAAACGTTTTTTCCTGTTTAAGACGTTGTCTGTAGGTAGGGAGGAGAAGAATGGAGATGTGATCTGCCTTTCCAAATGCAGGGCGGGGGATGGGTTTGAAGCTGTTACGGATCGTTGAATAACAATGGTCTAGGGTCTGATCGCCCCGAGTGTGAAAAGAAATGTGCTGGTGGAATTTAGGCAGCATTTTTTTCATGTTTGTTCTGTTAAAGTCTCCAACAACAAGTAAAGCAGACTCAGGATGAGCGTCCTCTAGGTCAATTATTATTCCATATATTCCCTCAAGCGCCTTATCCGCCTGTGGAGGTATGTAGACTGCTGTGATTATAGCGGACGTAAACTCTGGGGGAAGATAGAAAGGACGTATGTTTACAGTTAGTAGCTCCAGGTCCGGTGAGCAGTGTGTTGAAATAACTGCGGCATCTGAACCCCAACGAGAGTTAATCATAATGAAAACCCCTCCGCCTCTTTGTTTACCTGACTCCGACATAGACAGAGGTAGGGTTTTCAACTCGGTCTCCCAACTTGATCATGCTTGAAGCTTGTTCCACAGCTGTCTGATGATGAGCTTCGCTCAGGTGGCGAAAGGTAGCATGTAACTTAGAGGATCGTATTGAGTAGCTAGGTTCTGTAAATGTTCCTTACGTTTGGTGCCTCATAGGTCACAGGTCTATGTTTTTAGCCCAAGGAGTCCATCTCCCAATTCCAAGCAAGACCAAGTGTTGACTCCAGTGGCCTGGACTTGTCTTGTGCCAGCCACAGGTCTAGACTGGCAGTTCTGGCCTGTTCTTGCGGTAGATGTTCTAGGACCTGGGTATCGTTACTAGCCCACTGCCGTAGCTCTAAGTTCGCAGAGGCCAGAAGATCCCTCAACTGATCTACTAGCAGCTTGGCTTTACCTGGCGTGCACAAATTCTGCAGGCAATTGTCTACATAGAATCAGTTCTCAACAGATGCATAAAGGAAGGCAGTGGGTGGCAACATGATGCCGCAGGCCATACGTGGCACAACAGGGGCTGCAGGTTGCACCAAAAGGTAGAACCTGACATTCTACCTTCAGGTCACGCCACAGGAACCTTAGGAGGGGGCAGTCGTCGGGAGGAGGCATACCTGATGAAACATTCCCTTGATGTCTCCACTAACTGCTATAGGATGTTCGCGGAATCTTACTAAGACCCACAACAAAGGGGCACCAAGAGTAAGGCCAGGTAACAGGTACTGATTCAGGGTCTGTCCCAGGTGATGATAAGAGCAGTTGAAGACAAGGCGATTCGGTCTCTGGCATGACCTCCCGCGCAGCACCTGTTTCGATGAGCTTCTCCGTTTCTTTCTGGTAGGTGCTGCTAAGTTGGGGTTTTCAGGAGCCACCTCTCAGTACTGCGCAGCATAGGCATGACTGACTCTTTAGGCACGTGCAACGTCGGCATATCTGAGAACTCTAGCAACACTTGTATGTTCAGTCTAAGATTCAAGCAGGGAGATCGCCTACTGATTCTGCTTTGACCTAGTCATCTATCTCTCGGATCCATGAGGTATGGCATCCAGTTGCCAAAGCCTTTCATCATGCTTGTAGAGCTCATACATCACATCCAGGGATGAAGTGAACAGACACTGCGTTGGGGAAACTGGCCAATCCATGAAGGGAATGGGACCTTGAAGGGTCCACCCAAGCTTGGTGCGGAATGCTGCTGGGCCACCACGTGGACAAAGCCTGACTGGCTCCACCGGTATCATCAGCTAGGGGTGGTCAGATCCCACCATTAGAGTAGGGTGAGCATCCCTTAAGGCAGGTAGGGGAAGGCTATGTAGGTGTTTGTACTTCCTCTGCAGGTGACCGATAGGGTAAGAATGCTGCGCTAGGCTGAGGCGACCAGCTGTGAAGGCCCCATTTATCCGATAGCTGGTCTGAGGGTTTGCAGCCGGTGAGACACGGAAAGACACAGTGTGCCCTTGGAGGACCTGGATGTCCCTACGGACAGTACGTAAAGGAAGAGCTTCGGGAATGCCCTGTATCCCAAGAAATTTAGCTGCTGCTGGCTACAGCATAGTCCTCTCAGACCCGTCATCGAGGATCGCAAAGGTATCTAAGGTCTGGCCCCCATAATGCACAGGCACAGGGACCACCTTTAGCATCACCTGATTTCCAGCTCCAGCTATTTCTCGGCAGAGTGAATCAGAGGTGGAGCTGGTTAAATAGCTTTCCTATTGATATTTGAAAAGCTCCATAGCACTGGGTGTAGGCACAGGGTGAGCATCCGGTTTGGCAAATTGACGCAAATGAGGAAGTGCTTTAAACCTGCATTCTATCTGAATTCCAGCTGTGGGCGATATGCCTGGTTGCAAAAGAGCATTTGGTTTCTGTAATAGCCTATGAGAATGAGAGATACGTCTCACTTGATTCATTACCTGGTCTCAATCGCTAGATTTAAGCCTTCTGCAATTTATCATGAAGTTCATTTTTTGAATTATGGTCTTGTTGATTTTAAAATTGGCGATAAAGCAAAGGGGCATTTAGGGCGTGGTTATGGCATTTGTTTGTTCGTTTGACACTCAAACGAGTTGGCAGTTCAGTTTTTCCGGTAAGTAATGTTACATTTTGTTTTACATTTGTTTTAATAATGTTTTTCGTTAGCATCCGGCTAATTCGATGACCCAAATGAGAGCTTAATAAACCAATGGATGACGTCACACATGGTTCTTTTTAGTAATATACAATCTATGGGTGTATTTCTGTTCAAAACAGTTGATAGAAAAGAAAGTGATTGTTGATGGTTCTGCCTTTACAACATAGTTTATTTGGAATCTCTTAGGACTGCTGTGTTCATTTTTATTAATAACATTGTAATGGCAACATTTTTCAATCACAAATGTGGATTTTTTAAATCCCTCCCACTACTTGTTGTATTTCAAATGATGTAAAAAAAAAAAATCTTGAGCCCTTAAGGGAATGAGAGGTGGGAGTGCATCAGAGATGGGAAGTAACGAAGTACAAATACTTCGTTACTGTACTCAAGTCGATTTTTCGGATATTTTTACTTTACTTTACTATTTCTTTTTGTGCCGACTTTTTACTTTTACTAGTTACATTTTTAACACGAATATCGGTACTTTCTACTCCTTACATTTTACAAAATTGTGTCGTTACTATAGTTTCAAATAATATCAGTGGAGTTACCGTTATTATTTCTCGAATCATTAATACCGAATTCAATCTATTGGATGGGAATATACGTTGCATTTGACGCACCACTAGACGACTCGACAGATTCGGCAGCATTCATTCGCGGCAAATCATTGCGACTTGATCACGGTAACGTTAGCACAGTATTATGGATGGCGACATGATTGAAAATGAAGAAAACGGAGATCCCAGAGATTCGGCAGACAAGCAGAAAGATATTCCCAATCATCCTTGGCCTTATCTGCGAGAGATGTTTGACATAGTAGGCATGAAGAATGACTCCTGGCGAATGTGCTGCAAATTTGAGGTATACATTTGATCACATGCGGTCTCTCCCTCCCGGTCCATCCCACACACACACACACACACACGCTTTTTCACTCACTCACTGTCCTACACACAATAACGTTATGACACGTTAAACATTACAAAAGGTGTGTATATTTGTCCTACAATTGGATTATAACACGTTACACTATACAGAAGGTTTGTATACCCTAGTTACTCCCAAGTTCTTTAAGGGATTAAGGACAAATCCATGTACATCTACAGATTTGAGGGCATGCATTACTTGCCATTTTTTGCTGGATGTTTATTTGCATATCAATTCATATTTTTTAATGCAATGCACATTGAATTTGTAATTTCTTCAACTTTTATAGTACTTCAATTGTAAAAATGGTGAGCCTGACATATTGCATTTATTATTATTAGCACTCCATGTTCAAAGATTTACTAGCTGTCAGTTCATTTCTCATACACTGCTGCCATCCCTTAGTTGTAATTCTAAAAGTATGGGGAACTTGAGCAAACACATATTTGAGCACACACACAGACATGCCGACAGGAATCCCCAGCAGGCCCGGGACACAATTATACACATACATGGTGATTCCTTCAAATGTTAAGGGGAAGATTAAAAAACAGAAACTTTATCTGTGAATTCTCACAGAATCACTATTGAATTAATATCTTGCTACTCAGTCAGAATCTTATTAACCTGGAGTCCCAGTCTCGGTCACAATAATCATATATGTGATGTTTTAGGCCTATTGGCAGACATCTATTTAAAATGTATGCAATGACACATAAATAGCCTTTTTTTACATGTCCACTGAAGTTTCTCAGCTTGCACTCTAGTAACATTTGTGTGGTCATGTAGCTTTGCATTAAAAAAATTGTCATTCGCAAGGCTACTTTTACTTTTATACTTTAAGTAAATTGCCAAGCTTGTACTTTGTTACTTTTACTTGAGTAATGAAGTTAAGTCAGTACTTTTACTTGAGTAATGAAGTTAAATCAGTACTTCTAATCTTACCAGAGTATCTAATTTTAACACAAGTATCTGTACTTCTACTTGAGTACGGAAGGTGAGTACTTTTGCCATCTCTGGAGTGCGTTGAAGCTGATTGATCTTTTGATTTCATATGATTTGTTGTGATATTGGCCCCTAATTTAACTATTTCATTTTATCTATTTACTTATTTTATTTTACTTATTTCTTTCTTTTTTAACCCTGGTCATGTAAGCTATTATTTGGAATTTGTATTTTCTTTGTATTTTTAAGTAATTATTTGGTTAAACTGTGTTGAGCCTATCATTCAATATCTTACGCACTGTAGAATGAATACATTTGCCTTGGTTGTCTGTAAAATGTTTTGTATTCAATAAAAAGAAAACAAAATTCAATCTAGGGTGGAGGCTGTAACTCCGGTACAGTAGGTGGCGGTGTCTGCACGATGAACATGAATGCGAAGTGGCAAGACAAACGCAAAGAAGATGGTTTTATTTTCAGCAAAAGCAGAACATTTTTCTAACCAATTTAGAATCTAAGCCAAACATACATTTGTGTGCTCTAGACCATTTTTAAGTAGTTTAAAAATAATTTTATTTATGCATGTCATTTCTCTGATCAATGTGTTGAGATACTAACCTTAACGCTTAATATCTACCGGTAGTATCGTTCCCGACCATGAGCTCACTTATCAACTCTCCTGTTACAGAAGAAGGTGTCTGCTGGACAGAGAAAGAAGCTTTCGGGCTGAATATTGTCATGAAAGAAGAGGAGGACGATATTGCATTAACAAGAGATGGAAAAGCTTTAGAAATTAAAAAAGAGAAAGATGAAACTATCTCTTTGAAAGAACATTATAATAAAGAAATTAAAGCAGCTGATGGTTTTGTACTGGAAGAAGGTAAAGATTATTTTAAAGTGGAAAAGGAAGAATTAAAAGCAGAGAAGCTGCAGTTTGAAGTGAAAAAGGAAGAGGCTATCTCTACAGTGGAGGAAGACGTGTCGGTGAAGGAGGAAGAAATTGAGGAATCTGTAGATCCTACTATCAGCAGTAAGTATCGCTTTAAAACACGGTCACAACAATGGTCCGTTTATCAGGGTGTTAACACTCCCTCAAGTCAGAAAAACAGCCTTCAAGTTAGTTTTGAGAATAAACTATTTAGTACACTGTCTGTTTTATCTGAAGTTGCCTTCTCATTCAAACACTGTATTTCTACACAACTCTGTATTACTCAATAAGATCTAAATGCCTTTCCCCATGAATAGCAGAAGTGGGAGACGACATGTTTGCTGATGTCTTGTTTTGGTGTCATGGGAAAAAGGATTTTAACAACTGTGTAGATATTAATGGAAACATTGAAATTCAAACCCCTGGATTTGTAAACATCCAGAGATTATGCATTTGTCTTTGTTTAACGATAAATGTTTTGGTGAAACCTGAGTGGTTAAGTTTAATTAACCTGAGAATCTACTGATGATTAGTTTTGAAACTCTGGTATAGCTTAGCATACAGACCAAATAATCAGTTATGATAAAAAACAGCAACAGCAAATCATTTTTTCATGATTTTGTAGCCACTGCTGACAACTAAAGCCAACTTTAATTTTTTGCTAACGTACATTTACATTTTAGTCGTTTAGCAGACACTCTTATCCAGTAATTACAGGAACATCACTTGGACCAACTTAAAGCACTGTGCCTTGATCAAGGGTACCACTACATTTAGCCTTTTCAGAAATCAAACTGGACACCTCCGTAACCACTGAGCCTCCTGGTGTTCAACAGCATTGACAACATTTGTATTCATCTGTTGAATCGCCATAGGTTTATTCATGGGTTTATCCACTTCTGGCTCTCTATGAGGCCCTGAATTACTACGGGTGGTATAGCTGCCCATTCGTCTTGGTAAAACATCTCCAGGCCCTACAAAGTCTTTGGTCGTCTTGCATGAATTGAGTTCTCCCCAGAAAGGCTCCAAACTGTTACAAATATCCATGAGGACTGCACTTGGTAACCTAAAACATCCCAACAGGTACTCGTCACTCTCTGTAAATAAATCGGTATGGTCACGGAAGATGCGTTCCCTCCTCAGGGCACGATCTGCAACATTTTGCAGAAGCAGTAAATACGCCATTGTGTGTGGCGTAGTCATAGTGTGCGGAATAGGCCTACTTTGGGCCAATGAATACCCTGATCAGTCACTTGTTATTGGATGGCAAGGTTCCTCGTTAACATAATTGATGTGAATTAAAGGCAAAGCGAGGCAAGTTTATTTATGTAAGCCTAGCACAATGCGTACCTAATGGCAATTCAATGTGCTTTGCAAATAAGCAGAAGTGTAGTGTGTATTTATTAAAACAAACAAACATAGAATTATGTGTAAAATAATGAAAATAATTAGTTACAAAATTATAAAGGAGAAAAATATTCAAATAGAATGAACGAAAACGGTATAAATACTTATATTGCGCAAACATGTCAGCTCTCATTTGTGTGTAAGAGTGCCCTTCCGTGTGCGTAAATTCTGTTCTTACCTAAGAAAAAATCCCTATTAACAAAACATTGGTGAATGACAGAATCTTCTTAAGAACGTTTGGTTGAATGAATGAGGCCCATTGTATTCATGTATCTGGATGAATGAGGCCCATTGTATTCACGTATATGGGTGAATGACGCCCATTGTATTCATGTATCTAAATGAATGAGGCCCATTGTATTAATGTATCTGATGAATGAGGCCCATTGTATTCATGTATCTGAATGAATGAGGCCCATTGTATTCATGTGTCTGAATGAATGAGGCCCATTGTATTCATGTATCTAATGAATGAGGCCCATTGTATTCATGTATCTGAATGAATGAGGCCCATTGTATTCATGTATCTGATGAATGAGGCCCATTGTATTCATGTATCTGAATGAATTAGGCCCATTGTATTCATGTATCTGAATGAATGAGGCCCATTGTATTCATGTATCTGAATGAATGAGGCCCATTGTATTCATGTATCTGAATGAATGAGGCCCATTGTATAAATGTATCTGATGAATGAGGCCCATTGTATTCATGTATCTGAATGAATGAGGCCCATTGTATTCATGTGTCTGAATGAATGAGGCCCATTGTATTCATGTGTCTGAATGAATGAGGCCCATTGTATTCATGTGTCTGAATGAATGAGGCCCATTGTATTCATGTATCGGAATGAATGAGTCCTATTGTATTCATGTATCTGAATGAATGAGGCCCATTGTATTCATGTATCTGGGTGAATGAGGCCCATTGTATTCATGTATCTGGGTGAGTACAGTGACACAGTTGAGTGTTCCCTGTTCACCAGAATGACATTTAAATCTGCACTTTGTAATATTGTGTAATAGTATGACCACAAATTTCTCTTTCAGTGACCAGCTTCCAAAAGATGTAGGACTCTTAATCTCATGTATGTCATTTTGGGGATTTTGAAAATATCAATAAATACAGCTTAAAAAGCATTGCTAAGCTGGTCATTTGAAAGAGAAAGTTGTTTTGTTTTCATAGCTTAAATTCTACAACGAACACCTTTAAATAAAATATACAAAGAAACATTTTTTTTTCTTTTACAGGTACAGGACAGAGTGTTACCAGGTCCAAGGTCCTGAACTCAAAGGAAAGAATTTCTCACAAAATTTCTCAACAGGGAAAGTTAGAGAACCTGAAAGAACATATGAGGAAAAAAACACACAGGAAGCCTCATCACTGTTTCCAATGTGGAAAGAGTTTTACCCAGGCAGGAAGCCTAAAACTACATGAGAGGATACATACAGGAAAGAAGCCACATTGTTGCTCCGAATGTGGAAAATGTTTTACCAATGCAGGACACCTGAAAGATCATGAGAGGATACACACAGGAGAGAAGCCTCATCGCTGCTTACAGTGTGGGAAAAGTTTTACCCAGGTAGCAAACCTAAACCGCCATGAAAAGATACACACAGGAGAGAAGCCTTACCACTGTTTCCAGTGTGGGAAGAGTTTTACCCAGGCAGGAAGCCTAAAACTACATGAGAGGATACATACAGGAGAGAAGCCGCATTGTTGCTCCCAATGTGGAAAATATTTTACAAATGCAGGGACCCTGAAAAATCATGAGAGGATACACACAGGAGAGAAGCCTTACCACTGTTTCCAGTGTGGGACAAGTTTTACCCAGGCAGGAAGCCTAAAATTACATGAGAGGAAACATACAGGAAAGAAGCCGCATTGTTGCTCCCAATGTGGAAAATATTTTACCAATGCAGGGACCCTGAAACAACATGAGAGGACACACACAGGAGAGAAGCCTTACCACTGTTTTCAGTGTGGGAAATGTTTTACCCGGGCAGAGAGCTTAAAAATACACGAGAATATGCATAAAGGAGAGAAACCGCATCATTGCTTAAAGTGTGAGAAAAGTTTTACTCGGGCATGGAGACTAAACCTACATGAGAAGTTACATACAGGAAAGAAACCGCATCATTGATACCAATATGGGACAGGTTTTACCCAGACAGGGAGCTTAAATGTACTTGAGGAGATACATGAAGGAGAGGTCTCAAAATTGATTCTGTTGATATTGATTGATTGATCCCAGCTAACGTCTTTGTTCACAGGGATCAGTCTTGATGGAATCAGAAAATGTACATTTATGTTTAACCCTTATATACTAAACGATCTCTCCATATTCACTAAACCTATTCTTATATATCTCCTTTGCGTGCAAGTAGAATAGCTTCAGAACAGGAATATGGGCTGTGATTCTCTACATGTTTCGTGCCCTGTGTGTTAAACCACAATGCATAGTTGTTTAATGTGTTTATGATGTTTAATGACTGTGACTCATGATCCACAAAGGGATGAGATTGGAATGAGACCATCTTATAATGCAGTGGGCTTAGTGGTCTTTAAGATCCCCCCTTGGTTCTCCCTTAACAGCCTTCACTTGGGATATATACTGGGGGTAGAAAGGTGGAACAAGGCCTTAGCTGGGGCTATATACTAGGGGGGTAGAAAGGTGGAACAAGGCCTTAGCTGGAGCTATATACAAGGGGTAGCAAGGTAGAACAAGGCCTTAGCTGGAGCTATATACTAGAGCTAGAAAGGTGGAACAAGGCCTTAGATTGGGCTATTTACTTGGGGAAGAAGGTGAAATGTGAAAAGGCACTTCAGTTATCACGGACACTCTTTCCTTATTGCATGCATTTTCTACCTTTAAGTCTCTGGAGCAACGTTATCCTTAAAGTGATGGTTTGGAGTAATATAAACAAAGAGTCCTTTGCACCTTCACCTCTAGCCAAAAAAACCCTCATAAGCTTTTTTCCGTTGTTATAACATTGGTCGAGTTAGCGCTATCAGGCGATACGCTTAGTGCAGGCGCTAATGGAACCAAGGGTGTATATCGTAAATATCCCCACTAATAATGCTTGGAATGGTACAGCATGTATTACTGGAATGGTACAGTAATAAAAATAGGTTCTGTACTTGTAAAACGAGGCATTGAAAAGTTTGTAAGTACACCAGAAGTATATTTAAATAACACTTGCCTGATGGCTGCTACTCTTGGCTGCTAGGCATTCTCTTAATACATCCATGGGCGATACATGTTGTGCTCTGAGTGATCTTGTGGGATCTTGCAGGAGGAACTGATAATTACCTTATAATGCTAGTTGTGTGGGCATTATATACTCACCTAAAGGATTATTAGGAACACCATACTAATACTTTGTTTGACCCTCTGTCGCCTTTAGAACAGCCTTAATTCTACGTGGCATTGATTCAACAAGGTGCTGAAAGCATTCTTTAGAAATATTGGCCCATACTGATAAGATAGCATCTTGCAGTTGATGGAGATTTGTGGGATACACACCCAGGGCACGAAGCTCCCGTTCCACCACCTACCAAAGATGCTCTATTGAGTTGAGATCTGGTGACTGTGGGGGTAATTTTAGTACATTGAACTCTGACTACCATCTGAATGTCTCAACAGAAATCGAGACTCATCAGACCAGGCAACATTTTTCCAGTTTTCAACTGTCCAATTTTGGTGTTTTCTTGCAAATTGTAGCCTCTTTTTCTTATTTGTAGTGGAGATGAGTGGTACCCGGGGGGGGGGGTCTTCTGCTGTTGTAGCCCATCCCCCTCAAGGTTGTGCGTGTTGTGGCTTCACAAATGCTTTGCTGCATACCTCGGCTGTAAGGAGTGGTTATTTTAGTCAAAGTTGCCCTTCTATCAGCTTGAAGCAGTCGGCCCATTCTCCTCTGACCTCTAGCATCAACAAGGCATTTTGGCCCACTGGACTGCCGCATACTGGATGTTTTTCCCTTTTCACACCACTCTTTGTAAACCCTAGAAATGGTTGTGCTTGAAAATCCTAGTAACTGAGCAGATTGTGAAATACTCAGACCGGCCCGTCTGGCACCAACAACCATGCCACGCTCAAAATTGCTTAAATCACTTTTTTTTCCCATGCTGACATCCAGTTTGGAGTTCAGGAGATTGTCTTGACCAGGACCACACCCCTAAATGCATTAAAGCAACTGCCATGTGATTGGTTGTGTAGATCATTGCATTAAGGAGAAATTGAATGGGTGTTCCTAATAATCCTTTAGGTTAGTGTGTGTATATATACAGGTCCTTCTCAAGAAATTAGCATATTGTGATAAAGTTCATTATTTTTCATAATTTAATGATAAAAATTAAACTTTCATATATTTTAGATTCATTGTACACCAACTAAAATATTTCAGGTCATTTATTATTTTAATACTGATGACTTTGGCATACAGCTCATGAAAACCCAAAATTTAGGAGCAATCCGAGTTAGGAGCAATCCGATGAAAAGTCTGCATTTTCAAGGTAGAGATATAAGCTTCAAATTCATTGTGGTCAAAGGCAAGAACGTGGATGTAATGTGTACATTATGTGCAAGAGCGAAGACTTTGTTGACATCCATTGTAAGCAACTCTAATTTAATGAAGCATCTCACAACAACACACGCATCTACAATACTTTTTTAATAGTAACGCAAATAGTTACTTACCCTGGTACCAATTTACTTTTATTATACAGGTCCTTCTCAAGAAATTACATATTGTGATAAAGTTCATTATTTTACATAATGTAATGATAAAAATTAAACTTTCATATATTTTAGATTCATTGCACACCAACTGAAATATTTCAGGTCATTTATTGTTTTAATACTGATGATTTTGGCATACAGCTCATGAAAACCCAAAATTCCTATCTCAAAGAATTTGCATATTTCATCGGACCAAGAAAAGAAGTGTTTGTAATACAAAAAAAAGAAAAAGTCAACCTTCAAATAATTATGTTCAGTTATGCACTCAATACTTGGTCGGGAATCCTTTTGTAGAAATGACTGCTTCAATGCGGCGTGGCATGGAGGCAATCAGCCTGTGGCACTGCTGAGGTGTGATGGAGGCCCAGGATGCTTCGATAGCAGCCTTAAGCTCATCCAAAGTGTTGGGTCTTGCGTCTCTCAACTTCCTCTTCACAATATCCCACAGATTCTCTATGGGGTTCAGGTCAGGAGAGTTGGCAGGCCAATTGAGCACAGTAATACCATGGTCAGTAAACCATTTACCAATGGTTTTGGCACTGTAGGCAGGTGCCAGGTCGTGCTGAAAAATGAAATCTTCATCTCCATGAAGCTTTTCAGCAGATGGAAGCATGAAATGCTCCAAAATCTCCTGATAGCTAGCTGCATTGACCCTGCCCTTCATGAAACACAGTGGACCAACACCAGCAGCTGACATGGCACCCCAGACCATCACTGACTGTGGGTACTTGACACTGGACTTCAGGCATTTTGGCATTTCCTTCTCCCCAGTCTTCCTCCAGACTCTGGCACCTTGATTTCCCAATGACATGCAAAATTTGTTGTTGTTTTGTTGTGCTGCTTCTCTGTAGCCCAGGTCAGGCGCTTCTGCAGCTGTTTCTGGTTCAAAAGTGGCTTGACCTGGGGAATGCGGCACCTGTAGCCCATTTCCTGCACACGCCTGTGCATGGTGGCTCTGGATGTTTGTACTCCAGACTCAGTCCACTGCTTCCGCAGGTCATCCAAGGTCTGGAATCGGTCCTTCTCCACG
>JACXGM010014339.1:8174-21991 GCA_016801145.1 Umbra pygmaea
TGTGGTGATAGGTACTACCCCAGCAGAGATACAGTATGATACTCAGTGTCTCTTGTTTCTGTGTGGTGATAGGTACTACCTTAGCAGAGATACAGTATGATACTCAGTGTCTCTTGTTTCTGTGTGGTGATATGTACTACCTTAACAGAGATACAGTATGATACTCACTCTCTTGTTTTTTGTGCGGTGATAGGTACTACCCCAGCATAGATACAGTATGATACTCAGTGTCTCTTGTTTCTGTGTGGTGATAGGTATTACCCCAGCATAGATACAATATGATACTCAGTGTCTCTTGTTTCTGTGCGGTGATAGGTATTACCCCGGCAGAGATACAGTATGATACTCAGTGTCTCTTGTTTCTGTGTGGTGATAGGTATTACCCCGGCAGAGATACAGTATGATACTCACTGTCTCTTGTTTCTTTGTGGTGATAGGTGCTACCCCAGCAGAGATACAGTATGATACTCAGTGTCTCTTGTTTCTGTGTGGTGATAGGTACTACCCCAGCATAGATACAGTATGATACTCAGTGTCTCTTGTTTCTGTGTGGTGATAGGTACTACCCCAGCATAGATACAGTATGATACTCAGTGTCTCTTGTTTCTGTGTGGTGATAGGTATTACCCCAGCATAGATACAGTATGATACTCAGTGTCATTTGTTTCTGTGTGGTGATAGGTACTACCCCAGCATAGATACAGTATGATACTCAGTGTCGTTTGTTTCTGTGTGGTGTTAGGTATTACCTCAGCAGAGATACAGTATGATACTCACTGTCTCTTGTTTCTTTGTGGTGATAGGTACTACCCCAGCATAGATACAGTATGATACTCAGTGTCGTTTGTTTCTGTGTGGTGATAGGTATTACCCCAGCGGAGATGCATTTGCCTCTGGGTCTGATGACGCTACCGTAAGTTACCTACATCATTATCTACCTTCAGATTCTACAACTGTGTTATTTACATCTGTATCTACCTTCAGATGTATCTACAAGTTTGTTCATGGAAACCTACAGGAGAGTAGCTCTGCAGTAACAGCGTTGGCGTTAAAACCTACAGGAGGGTAGTTCTACAGGAACAGCGTTGGCGTTAAAACCTACAGGAGGGTAGTTCTACAGGAACAGCGTTGGCGTTAAAACCTACAGGAGGGTAGTTCTACAGGAACAGCGTTCACGTTAAAACCTATAGGAGGGTAGATCTACAGAAACAGGGTTAAAGTTATAAACTACAGGAGGGTAGATCTACAGGTACAGGGTTAGAGTTATAACCTACAGGAGCGTAGTTCTACAGGAACAGTGTTAGAATTAAAACCTAAAGGAGGGTAGCTCACCAGAGCACTGAGCTACATACTTGATCACTGATCATTTAAACATGGTTTTTTGTTTGTTTCAGTGTCGCCTGTATGACCTGAGAGCAGACAGAGAAGTGGCCATTTATTCAAAAGAGAGCATCATATTTGGAGCCTCCAGTGTTGACTTCTCTCTCAGCGGTATCACACGTTATTATACTAACTAGCACACTTTATAATACTAACACACTTTATAATACTAACACACTATAATACTAACACACTTTATTATACTAACACACTTTATAATACTAACACACTATAATACTAACACACTTTATTATACTAACACACTTTATAATACTAACCCACTTTATAATACAAACACACTTTATAATACAAACACACATTATAATACTAACACACATTATAATACTAACACACTTTATAATACTAACACACTTTATAATACTAACACACTTTATAATAATAACACACTTTATTATACTAACACACTTTATAATACTAACACACATTATTATACTGACACACTTTATAATACTAACACACTTTATAATACTAACACACTTTATACTTTTTATAATACTAACACACGTTATAATACTAACACACGTTATAATACAAACACACTTCATAATACAAACACACATTATAATACAAACACACGTTATAATACAAACACACTTTATAATACAAACAAACTTTATAATACAAACACACATTATAATAAAAACACACTTTATTATACAAATGCTGTTTCCTCTCCTCTGTTTCCCAAATTTAAGAAAAGCTCATTTTTATTTCAGGCCGGCTACTTTTCGGGGGCTACAATGATTACACGATCAACGTGTGGGATGTTCTGAAGGGAACACGGGTGTCCATCTTGTTTGGACATGAAAACCGTGTCAGTACTCTACGTGTGTCTCCAGATGGAACAGCGTTCTGTTCAGGATCCTGGGATCACACGCTCAGGGTAGGAAACTACTATCTGCTTCTGTTTTTGTTGCCAAATAAGCAGGAATAGTGTTTGTTCTAGTTTGCTTTCATTTATTCCCTCTTTCTATTCCTCTACTTCACTGGTTTTTCATCAAGGTTTTTTTTCTATTACAATATCATGCTCCATTACTCAGCTCCATCATTTACAGTCAATACAGTCTATTTTCATTGTTAAGTCCTAATGTGTTTCTTTTTCATTCATTCTGAATTGCAGATCTGGGCTTAAGAAGAAAAAAACAACTGACACGGAAGTGGAAAACTCAGCAGTTATTTCAATGGATGGTAGATAAAGCCAGTTTTAACCAAGAGACACCATGTTCTACTCTGCTTAAGTACAGCCATAGACAGATGCAGTTCTAATGTAGTGCAGTGGTAAATGGCAGCCATTGTAAATAGTAGTGCGTGTCAGCGTATGTTTAGACCATGGCAACATCCTTTTAATTTGCAACTGCAACCAAGAAACGGTTATTCCAAGCTTTAGGGATGTATCACATGAAGTACTTTAGATCAAAGACCCTGTGGAGATGCATTATACATGCAAAATTATTATGTAGATCTGCTCTAGTCTGAGGTAGATAAGGGTACGTGGTAAATGATTATAAGAAAATATTGCTGAATACCCAGTACAGATAGAAAGATTTGAATTCTTCATTGGCATAATAATGTAATCTACAGGAAAGTTGCTACATTAAGAGGATGGTGCAATGTTCACTGTTGAAATTTGGGCATTTATGAAGATGCCTGCGTACCAATCATCTTGGTTAATGCTTTACTCTTTGAGGTATTTGATTTCTTTGTCCCTGTTTTCCAAATGTGGAATTTACATGCATGAGATGTGCACATGACAGATACCTAGCTTACATAATTATATTATACTTTGTCAATACATGTAAGGATTTAATTGTTAGACTTATGTACTCCTGTTCATGCAATTGTTCCTATGATCGTAATTTGATAATTTATTGTAATTATTATAGTATATTGTAGTTTAATTTATATACAAGTTATAACAGAAGGTATTCACCTACAACACATGAAGGAAATAAAATTAATTTTGACTATTTATTTGTGTTTTATGTTTATGTGGTTGCACTGATGATGCCCATGAGTGAATTTATTTTGGAATATAGCTGCATATTTACTGAACGTAAAAATTTGTGTGTCATGTGTCATGTCACACCTAAAATAATATTGAATATCTCTGGCCATTGTCCCTGCCTGTTTCTGCCTGCTCAGTGGATCCCATATAGTTTAGTATACAGCAGTGTTTCTCAAATGGGGGTACGTGTACCCCTAGGGGTACTTTGGAGTATTACAGGGGGTACATGAAATATTTGCAATAATGCTCATTTAAAAATATGTAATGCATAATTCCTAAAATAATTATACTATAATAATGAATGAATTAAGTGATAGATTACAAACATTTGAAATGTTTTTGTTTAAAAAAAGGTTGTTGTTTAGTGAATATATCATTTCCGGCGCTGTATTGTACCTCTTTATATAGACTTTTTTTCTACCAAAAATGTTTTGCGCTGTTCAGGGGGTACTCTGTGCTGCTGGTCAGGGGTACTTGGCTTAAAAAGGTAATTCAAAGGGAGTACGATATTGAAAAAGGTATGAGAAACACTGGTATACAGTATATCTACAGATGGAAATTAGCATCTATGCTATAATCTGGCTCATTTACAGTCTGTACAGAAGTGTAAGATTGTTGATTAATGAGCACTGTCCCAAATAAATAAATAAACAATATCTATCTATCTACAGGGTGTCCCATCTGGTTTTTGCTTTCTATTCAAGTAAACTACACGTACACCATGGTCCTATAGTTATTTTTTAGTAGATTTTTGGGGGGTCCATACTTGGAATTCTATATATAAATCCTGAATTTTTTAAGGAACTAAAATGTAGAGATGATCGAGGGAAATCAGTTCATGGTTCTAATAAAGTTGAGTGAAATAGGAAGTGACGTAACTAACCGGAACTAGCTGAATCAAAACAAGGGCCGACTGTGGAGGTACCTTTTTGACTGTCGGTCTATACATATTTGCGTTGAAGACAATATCACTGTTATGAGCAAACCATTCAGTCGGAGAATTTTACGAAGCTAGTATCTGTTTGCGGCTGAGCTCCGCCATGAGTGATGTTGTCGAGAAGACTCTGTCAGCTCTCCCCAGCCTGCTGTCACTAGACTCACAGCCAGGAGCCGGGAAACTTTCCTCCACTTCCAAATTAGGAAACCTGATCAGAGGTATCACCGAACTGACGTCCAAACATGTGAGTAGCACCGTAGGTAGCCAAACGCCCAGCTGTCTTATTCATGAACGTTCTGCAACGATCACAGCATTACAGAAATGCCAGGAAAGCATAGCTACTCCAGCTAGCTAACTTAGCCAGCAATAATCATCATGTTTTATCTTGTGGTATAGATGTGCCTATGACTAGTGTAGCCGACCAGCAAGAAATAGCCAGCACGAAACAGATTTGACAAAAGGGTACTTCCCAGGGTTTAAATACATCTGAAACATTGTTGGCTCTTCCTTCCAGGAGGAGGAAAAGCTTATTATAAAGGAACTGGCTTCTATCAAGGAGCAAGTGGCCTCTCCCAACACCACTATGGTAAGTTTCACTTAGTCTAGCCACCAGAAAGATACAGAGGCATTGCAATATTTCAGTCAAACTATTTTACTTATGCAGATATTGTTTTGCCATTGCAGAGGTAGAACAATTGATCTGTGTATAGATGTACTTGTATATGTGCTTTTTGTAGTTGCCTCAAGATTGGATACAAAAAGCTAAATTGAATGTAATTTGTGGTTTGTATGGCTTGTGTGGGTAAAACATTCCAGGATGCTGCCTTGATTGCACATTGCACACCGTTTTACACATTTGCTGTATAATAATTTTTCCCACTTTTCTGTCTAAAATCATACTCAAACCTGAACAAAGCTGTACAGTACATTATATACATTATATATAAATGGCAATTTCAGCGTCAGATGAAGGAGGCAATGGTCAGAGCCATCTACTGTGAGATGCTGGGCTACCAGGCACCCTTCAGCTACATCCATGCTGTTAAGCTGGCCCAACAAGGATCTGTTCTGGAGAAGAGAGTGGGTACGTCCTGCAGCTCTCACAGTTGCTATCACAGGATTTCAAATCCATTTTCTAAACAAAATGGTGACACACCAGACTTTATGTACCATGGGGACAGGGTTAGTATCTAACCCTAGACATCTTGTCTTAATTGGTCTGAATGTAGAGAGTTAGAAAAGCAATTTTTTTATGAAGAAATTATTCTAGACTTTGTAGTACCAGAGTCTTTTGTAGTATTCTAATCCCGACTCACGATAAAACACAGCGACTGGCGAGCCATGGCTAGACCAACAGTTTGCTGCCTTTCTCTGTCTCCATTTACGCGCCTGCATCTCTTTTAGAGATGCTAATTTCGGGTAATTTTCCCGACCGACAACCGCGACTCGTTATCCGATTATTAACCATTAACTGATACGAATATAATATTGAATTGGCTTTAAATGAAAAAAATTGACCAGAGTCTGTGACCTGTTAAATATACAAACATTGTTTTTTCACAGGTTTATTTTAATGTGCAAAGAGCAGCATACAGAACAGATCAACAACAGCTCCCGGTTGCACCAGCTGTGCATAAGTTCACTCGAGTACAAAGTCAACACTAAACGATACGATGAAACTAGTTTGTTTCATTTAAAGCTGTGTCAATGTTTGGTTTCACCATTATTAAGGTTCAACTTAGCTACACTGGCCTAAAGTCTACACCAACCAAAATATTGTTGCAGAAAATTTGTCGCAGATGTTTTCACTTTCTGTTGTCAATCAAAAGAAATTAGCCTCGATGCTTTGTTTACCGAGTTGTCAAATTATAGAATGAAAACTGTCGGGGTGACAATCTGGGACAAGGTTGTTGCCTACAGGAGGCCTACTGCAAATAAGGGCCATATTTTATTAACACAAAACAAAATGTTGATAATGCTTGCTATGCGTTATGTTACTAACTATAGGCTACAATATCTGCGGAGCGCACCCATTCCATTGAAATGACCATTACGGTCCTCTCAGAAAATAAAGTGCGTGTTGTCAATCACTGTGTGTTTTTTTTAAGGTAACATTATTTTGTCGGCTATAATGCATCATGCTCCTGTGTATATATTTATATACGTACAGGGGCATGATGCATTATAGCCGATAAAATAATATATACATGCTTCCCAATACTATAGCGGTATATGTTTCTGTACATGACAAAATGAAAGCGCGAGTTAATATCACAGTCATCATAAATGTCTAAGGGTTGTAATTTTAAAGCGAGAACTCGTTGCAGACACAAAACAGACAGACGGTATATTTCGCTTCTCATTACCTATATCTCCCCACCTTTCAAAACGATGCGCCAGGCTCTGGTTGCACGTGTCAATGGGCAACGTGATTTAACAAATATAGGCTATATATACGTAAGAAATAAAAAAAACTTCTAAACCGATCGGTCAAATTTTTTACTTTCGGTTAACGGTTAAACAGTCAATATGAGCATCCCTAATCTCTTTACATACCTGTCTCCCTTTACATGTCTGTCTCTACAAACCTGTCTCCCTCTACATGTCTCTCTACACACCTGTCTCCCTCTACGTGCCTGTCTCCCTCTACGTGCCTGTCTCCCTCTACGTGCCTGTCTGTCTCTACGTGCCTGTCTGTCTCTACACACCTGTCTTCCCAGTGAATGCTTCCTTCTGTCCTGTCATATAAATAATACAGAAATGAAGGATCTGTATATTAAACCATCTGTCTTCCAGGCTATCTCGCTGTGTCACTGTTTCTCAATGAAAGCGATGAATTCCTTCTTCTTCTTGTGAACACAGTCTTGAAGGTAAATTTTTAGCCACATGTCATTGTTGTCCTGATAGTTTTAACATGTTTTGTCATTTTTTTAATATTCCTTGCTGTTTCTGACAGGACCTGCAGAGTACCAGCCTGATGGAGGTGTGTATGGCTCTGACAGCAGTCAGTCAGGTGTTCCCTAGAGACATGATACCTTCTGTCCTGCCATTGGTGGAGGAGAAACTCACACATCCAAAGTAAACATTTCACCATGCACCTCCTGCTCCATGGGGTACTATGCAGGTAGAATTGTTGTCTGAATGTCAGTGCGACCTTTGACCCCACTCTGACTGCAGGGAGATCATACGGAGAAAAGCTGTCCTGGCGCTGTACAAGTTTTACCTGATAGCACCCAATCAGGTGCAGCATATTCACAGCAAGTTCCGAAAGGCTCTGTGTGACAAGGACCCGGGCGTCATGACAGCATCTCTACACATCTACCTACAGCTTGTTAAGGTTCCACCAAACACCACATCTACCTACAACTTGTTAAGGTTCCACCAAACACCACATTTACCTACAACTTGTTAAGGTTCCACCAAACACCACATTTACCTACAACTTGTTCTGTTCCAAAGTGAGGATGCATCAATTGACATGACTTGCACCATTTTAACAGAAGAAAGTTTTCAGTATCTAAGATGTAATCATAAGCTAAATTATATCCAAGCTTTGATGCGGTTCTCAAAGCACAGTGATTCGACACAATGAGCCGGTCCTTGTATCAAAGTCACAACACCACATGATTGGTGACGTTCAAAGCTTCCGAAGTCACACAATTATCTGAAAAGCTTTGGTGCAGTTTGAAAGAACTGGTGCGTTACCACTAAACTTGATCAATAAAATGGAAATTAAATTCCTTAATTTTGACTGTTGTCAGTAAATATTTCAGAAAAGGAGCATTTTACGAGAGCAGTTGGACATAGTAGTTAATTTCAAAAGCAAATCCCTCGAATGGCTATCTAAATACTGTATCTATATTTACATGTCAACATATCAATATATAATTATGTTTTCACCTTTGTCTTAATAATTTAGCTGAATAGTATGCCTTGATAAAATGAATATGTGAAACTTTAGGGCAGTCTATATAGCCTATACATTACACAAATACAATAAAACTAATAAATTAATTTAAAGTGTTTGCTGTTGTAAATTGCTAACTGCCACTAATAGGTTGTTTTTATTACAGTTCTCATGTATGACAGTCCTCCAGATCTATTATATAATATGAATAAATCATGTATAATGTTTGTCAAAACATCAACAGGGTGTTGACTTTGTGAGATAGCTCTGAGCGTTTATAAAACCTTCTCCGATTTGCTTGTTGAGTTAAAAGTTTGAATCCCGATAATGTTTTTTGATGGATAATACTTTTTGCAATATTAGCTACATTTTATTTCTAATTCTGACATTTGTTTCGATGAGCAAATGCTCTTAATTTTTTTTAACATTGTTAATTATATAATTGATTATAGTAAAATAGGTGTCTTGTTTCAAAGGAGCATTTCCAAAGTAACGCATCCCATGATCAACGACGTCCGAAGGTTCGTTTCATGAGGTGGAAATCCTCTCATTGGTATTGTTGCTTTCTTTGATGCAAAGTTTGTTTCAACAACCGACCTGTATTAGACACAGTATTTATAATGACTTGTTGTAGTAGGGTTTATTATCTGAACGGTAGCTCAGTTGTTAGACCTCCCTAGATACCATCTTGAATGCACAAGATCGAATCCAGGTGTTGGATTTACATTTATTATTGGGAACCAATGTATCTTTTTTCCACTCACTCTTTTTATTTTAGTGTCATAACAATAATATTTTGTCTCCTGTATAATGAATTATAGATTTAATAAGCAGGTTCTCCAAAACACCACACCTTCATTGAATTCCAGTCTAAACATATTGAAAAATATGTAATCGTTTGGGTTAAAATGTATATTGTGTTGTCTCTCATACTCTGCTGGTAAAAAAGTACACGAAAAGTAACATCTAGTTTCAGGGACCATAATAGAATATCTCTTCCATCAATTGCATTATTGCATTGAATATGTAATTCAACTATTCAACTGACTGCTGTCTTCCAGGAAAGCCCAGAGAGCTACAAGGACCTGACTGAGAGCTTTGTCACCATCCTGAGGCAGGTGTTAGCAGGTAAACTGCCAATGGACTTCAACTACCACAGCGTTCCTGCTCCCTGGCTGCAGATCCAGCTTCTCAGAATACTGGCCCACCTGGGGAAAGAAGACCAGAGGTAACGTATAAGATACACAACAGTGTGTATATAACCTATTATAACAGGGGTGTCCAAACCCTTCCATGGAGGGCCTAGTGTATGCAGGTTTTTGCTTTTACCTTGTACAAGGCTGATGGAGTAGCTCTCTAATTGGTTAGGATCTCCCCTCACCTGGCAGGCTAGGTCCTAATTATGCACTAATTGAAGGGAAATACCAAAAACCAGCATACACTAGGCCCTCCATGGAAGGGTTTGGACACCCCTGTATTATAAAGACCAGGGTAAAGTATAAGAATCACCACAGCGTGTATTTAACCTATTATAAAGACCAGGATGAAGTATAAGATACACCACAGCGTGTATATAACCTATTATAAAGACCAGGATGAAGTATAAGATACACCACAGCGTGTATATAACCTATTATAAAGACCAGGATGAAGTATAAGATACACCACAGCGTGTATATAACCTATTATAAAGACCAGGATGAAGTATAAGATACACCACAGCGTGTATATAACCTATTAAAAAGACCAGGATGAAGTATAAGATACACCACAGCGTGTATTTAACCTATTATAAAGACCAGGATGAAGTATAAGATACACCACAGCGTGTATATAACCTATTATAAAGACCAGGATGAAGTATAAGATACACCACAGTGTGTATATAACCTATTATAAAGACCAGGATGAAGTATAAGATACACCACAGTGTGTATATAACCTATTATAAAGACCAGGATGAAGTATAAGATACACCACAGCGTGTATATAACCTATTACGAAATAGGTAATGCAACCCACAATGACTTCTCCAATCTCACAATTATTCAACTCCTTGAACAGAATACCTCATTATAGCACAAACATGCAGTTGTTTCAAGCACATCTGATACAAATAATCAAGGGATACGTTAGTTGCACAAGGTGTGCTTGAGCTGGAATAAAAGAAATACCTGAACTGGCTAGTGGTTTGTTGAGTCTCACATTTGACTGCATGTTAGCAAGATGGCTAAGACAAAAGAATTGTCCAAAAAGTTAAGAGAAGATATTTAGCGAAGGCACTGAATGTTTCCACAGACAACGTTGGAAACATAGTTTGCTATTTCAAAGTGAAGGGAACGGTGGTTGCACTACCTGGACGAGGCAGGAAAAGGAAGCTATCAATGGCTAAAACCAGATTTCTGAGATGGCAGGTTGTGAAAAACCCTTGAGTGACTGCAAAAGACCTTCAGCAAGACTTGGTGGCAACAGGCACTGATGGTTCAGTGAACACATTAACACAGTATGCAAAAGTTTTCCATACCAGAACTCCCAGAAACTACTGACCCAAAAGCACAATAGAAGTGTGCTCCAATATGCTCAAAATCATATAAAGAAGCCACAGAGCTTTTGGGATTCTGTTGTGTGGAGCGATGGAACAAAACTGGAACGTTTTGGCAGGATGGATCAGCGGTATGTCTGGAGGAAGAAGAATGAAGCATACGCTGAAAAGAAACACTCTGCCCATAGTCAAGCATGGTGGTGGCTCGGTGATTATCTGGGACTGCTTTGCATCCTCTAGAACAGGAAAACTGCAGCGTGTGGAAGGCAAGATGGATTCAGTGAAATACCAGGAAATCCTAAGAGAAAATGTCATGACGTCTGTGAGGAAGCTGAAGCTTGAATGTCATTGGACCTTCCAACAGAACAATGATCTGGGTTGCACAAGAGGTCCTGGAAGATTCAACAGTGGCCATCACAGTCACCCAACTTAAACCTCATAGAAAATGTCCGGTGGGATTTGAAGAAGGCGGTTGCAGCACGCAAACCCAATAATATTATTGAACAGGAGGCCATGCTTATTAGGAATGGGCTACGATTCCTCACAAATGCTGCCAGAGGCTGGTGTCTGGCTATGCATCTCGTATGCAGAAGGTCACAACAGCATGTACAAAAGGTGCTGTCATTTCTAAACGGTTCATCCGATGCGTATGAATGTACCATCAAATTAAAGCGAACAGTCTACACTTTAACGACATTGTCATTGTATCCTTTCAAATTTAAAGTGCTAGAGTACAGAACCAAAATAACCGTCGAGCTGGCCGTGGTGCTGAATCCACCTGTTGTGGCTTTAAATCACTGCGTAGGAGTTGTCAGTTTTGCTCCCTTAACTTGCGACATCTGTGGCATTGTGCTATGTGATGAACTGCACATTTTAGAGTGTCCTTTTATTGTTCCCAGCCTAAGGCACACCTGTGCAATAATCATGCTGTCTAAACGGCATCTTGATATGCCACACCTGTGAGGTGGATGGATTATCTCGGCAAGGAGAAGTGCTCACTAACACAGATGTAGACAGATTTGTGAACAATATTTGAGAGAAATAGGCCTTTTGTGTACATAGAAATTATTAGCTTTTTGAGTTCAGCTCATGATAAATGATGGAAAAAACAAGTGTTGTGTTTTATATTTTTGATTCAACCTCATTGTCATTGTATCCTTTCACATTCAAAGTGCTAGAGTATAGAGCCAAAATAACCCCAAAATTGTCACAGTCCAATGAGTTATGGCACTCGCTGTATATAGTACGCTAAAGCAGCCCGATCTCTCTGGGCTAGTCCATAATGAATTATGTTTTGTAAAACCTATATTTTACATTTTGTCCAAGGAATAGCAGTCTCAACCCTAATAAAATACAATTAGGCTTTATTGACACACTGCATGCCCAAACCCACTGTGATTTTCTTCTGTTTTGCAGCACTAGTGAGATGATGTACGATGTGCTGGAAGAGTCTTTACGAAGAGCTGAGATGAACCACAACATTACATATGGTATGTTACCTTGCTATCAGTACTCTACGATGTTAGCACATGTTTTCCTGCGTGCACACCAGTGATGCCACAACATTACATACGGTATGTTACCTTGCTATCAGTACTCTACGATGTTAGCACACGTTTTCCTGTGTGCACACCAGTGATGCCACAACATTACATATGGTATGTTACCTTGCTATCAGTACTCTACGATGTTAGCACACGTTTTCCTGCGTGCACACCAGTGATGCCACAACATTACATATGGTATGTTACCTTGCTATCAGTACTCTACAATGTTAGCACACGTTTTCCTGCGTGCACACCAGTGATGCCACAACATTACATACGGTATGTTACCTTGCTATCAGTACTCTACGATGTTAGCACACGTTTTCCTGCGTGCACACCAGTGATGCCACAACATTACATACGGTATGTTACCTTGCTATCAGTACTCTACGATGTTAGCACACGTTTTCCTGCGTGCACACCAGTGATGCCACAACATTACATACGGTATGTTACCTTGCTATCAGTACTCTACAATGTTAGCACATGTTTTCCTGTGTGTACACCAGTGATGCCACAGGATGCCACAAGTGTAATAGATTACTTTTCTGGGTTGGTCTAAGTTCAAAACTTATGGGGAGTTCCTCAGTACAACCCTAATGACCAGGTAAAAAAAGTTCTGTAATTTTAGAATATTTCCCATTGTTCCAATTGAAGGTAAAACACTGTACACCTTTACTGCGGATTTACCGTGAAATTACAACCTTTTTTTTACAGTATAGTCATGGTTTAGTTTTTCATAGATCACTGGTAAGTTATGAACTTATTTTTCCTGGTCAATAGGGTCTTACTGAGGAACTTCCCAAAAGTTGTGAACTCAGTCCAACCCAGAAAACTAATCTATTACACTAACTTGTGGCTTCCTCTCGGGCCTTTGGTCTAACCTCCTTATTATTATTTTTCAGCAATATTATACGAGTGTGTGAAGTCCATCTACACGGTTTTTCCTAAAGCCGAGCTGTTGGAGAAAGCTGCGAAATGCATCGGAAACTTTGTTCAATCCCCTAAGATCAACCTCAAGTATCTGGGTTAGAGCCGTCCAGTTTCAGCCTCATTACAAGTTGCTCCATGTTTTTTAAATTATAATACTTGTTATTGCGGAACACAGTGGCTATGTTGATTATGTCCTTCATCGTTATAGTCACGTCTGCTTGTGTGCTGTTGCATAGAAGGGAACACATTCATCATTGCCCACTGGACATTCAATTAGGAGGTAATAGACCTTTGTGTGGTGTTAGGTTTGAAGGCCCTGACCTACGTGGTGACGCAGGATGCTAACCTGGCCCTTCCTCACCAGATGACCATCATAGAGTGCCTGGACCATTCTGACATCATCATTAAGCGGGCGGTGAGTACGGCATGGTAACATGGGGAGGCGGTGCTTCGGCTTTCTGTCCCTGGTTTTTCATGTTAACATGTTGTAGCGGTGCTTTGGTGATCTGTCCTAGGTGTTTCATGTTAACATGTTGTAAATGTGC
>JACXGM010014340.1:0-22195 GCA_016801145.1 Umbra pygmaea
GAAGACTCTGACCACATCCCACCTGTATTCACTGAGTCACTGGTCATTTCAATGTGTAAATACATTAATGAAGACTCTGACCACATCCCACCTGTATTCACTGAGTCACTGGTCATTTCAATGTGTAAATACATTAACGAAGACTCTGACCACATCCCACCTGTATTCACTGAGTCACTGGTCATTTCAATGTGTAAATATAATTATGAACAAAGGTCCTGCACTGTTTCAATCTCCACCAGCACAGCCAGAAGAGGACTGGTCACTAGACTGTACTAGACAGTTTCTGACACTTTACTGCAGTTTCTTGATGTTGTTTACTCTTTGCTAGGGTGCCTGTGTAAGCACATTGGCCCTCATTTATGAAACGTGCGTACGACCTAAAACAGCCGTACGACGGGCGTACGGCTATTCCTACGTAAAGCAAGGGATTTATCAATTTGAACGTGATCGTAGGCTGCGATAAAATCTCACGTCTGGTCTGACTTCGTGTACGCGAAGTGTCTATAGTGTGACTAGGGGTGTTCATGGTATAACCACCTGGTTCAGTGAATTGTTGAACCAGCAATCATAGATGAATATGTCTGCATCGCAACTACACCATATTGCAAATTACATTTCAGAATTACGAATTAATTATATACAGCACATTGCTATTAAGTGGTTTATTTTTTCCCTTTCACTTCGCGGTGGCCTATAACATGAGGGCAGAAATTAGGCAAACAACAAATTGAATCAAATAATATATATATATATTATTTAAACAAGAGCTTTGGCAGTCCTGTAGTCAAAGCAATGGCAGATCTGGAGGACCTTAATTCGCGCTCTCTACATTGGGACCTTTCAGCGGGAGATCAGGGACAGGTCTGGTATATATGACAGCCAACAATAGTCGAAGTATGCCAGCAGTTTTAGCAGCTATGAAGTCCCTTTCTGCCTGGTATATTCAAACTATGACTAAAATACAATTTTATGAGATTGCTGGGTTTCCAATTGGGGAGAATTGGGCGATTGATACTGTGTCTGTAGCCACCATCCATGAATGATTACGCATTTATCAATCGAAAAAACGATTAATTCAATCAACGTTCAGATCATATGTGATGCCAGGATGTTTGTTCTAAATATGGCAGCCCGGTGGCCGGGTGGGACGTGCGTCTCTATTTTTCTAAACTGCAGCATTGGAACAAGGAGGGCGCACTGCATGGCTGAAGTCATCTCCTCGGTGAGTTACGCACTCGTACAATTATTATAATAGTTCTACATTTCTTTGGTGAAATGGTTGGATGTGATTCCTCTTGGTGTAAAAGGTTATGCCCTGACTGAGTACATACACCGCTTGCAAATCTCGAAACAAGCAGGAGCGCAGGTTCAACAGTGCACACACACGCACACGAACCACAATGGAGTGATGTATAGGTTTATACAGGTGGCTCTGTCTTGGGTAAGCGAGGTGGGGTTGGGGGACTGCTATAGACACCAGAGCAGGCCTGCAACATAATTATGGCATGCGGGGTTCTCCGCGATATTGCACTGGAGAACGGGGCCATTCAATGAAGATCAGTGGCCACAACAGCCACCATTGTGGGCTCTACGAAGGAGACAGGATCTTATTCTGAGCTTCTAATATAGTAAGTGCTATATTGGGTAAGAAAGCTACTTAAAAAATACAACGTGGAATATTTAGTGAAAATAATTCATTATTTGAAATACATTTCAGGTTTTCATTAATCGCTTTCAATGACTATAGCAGTAACCTCAGTCAATACCGCATTTTCCATTAACAATCGACGCCTGATTTTAAGCTTCCAAATAAAACAAATAAGCGGTTGGCCTGCACCTGAGACCTGAGCGTCTCTTTTTATCTCAGAGAAATTCCTTTTCTTTGCCAGGTTTCGCTTATCCATGTCGTAAATTCTAAGGGCGAGGCCTCTAATCCGTGCATAAATGTGGGTGTGATATTTAAATTACGATGGATTTCAACCGTCTGATTTATCAACACCCGTATATTTGTACGCTGAAATTGGAGTGATACGAATGTTTTGTAAATCACACGTGAGTCTCATCGTAAGATTATTTCTGCGCTCAGATCTACACTGGTTTCTACGCACGTTTAATAAATGAGGGCCATTGTGACTTATTATTTAAAAAATAGATGCTGATTAATTGAACCTAAGACTGTTTTCTCATTAAATTATTATGCACATCATGCTAAAAATTATGTAATTTTCAAGTTTGTATAGGATACTGTAGGTTTGTATCTACTATAGATATTATATACACTTTTGTCAAAGGATCACTGACAATAAGGTCTCCCAGGAACCAACACCAGATTTATTCATTAGATAAATGTTTTAGTCAGAATTAATATAAGATCCATAAAGAACCACTAACATTGAGATCTCCCAAGAACCATAATCACCATAACCTCAGGAGAAAACTTTATGAAAGGTTGTGTTATGAACCTATATTGGGTTTTACTAGAACCATTCAAATTAAGGTCTTACTAGAACCAACAATGGATCGGAGAAGAACCCTTTGTAAAAGGTCCTGCTAGGAACCAATAAAATATCTCTCTACAACCACTGAAATGTAGCTCTACCCAGAACCGTTATCGGTATTTAAAACTTTCTAAAATCAGTTTATTTCATGAACAGGCACAAAGAACCCTGAACAGTTCTTTCATGAACCACTTTTTTTGGGTTCCAAGTTACACTGAACATGGTGCTCTAGACACCTTGACTGAAAAGGTTTGTATCCGTCATTTGGTCTCCAGATTCTCTACTATATATATTATTTTTGTTTTCCTACCAGAAGCATTGCTGAAGCTGCGGTTGGGAGCTGTGGTCTTAGGGTCTTGGGTGCCGCAAGGGGCGGTAACCACGGACACCGTGGTGGACACCGGTGGTCAGGGAAGCCGTCCGACTGAAGAAGGACTCCAGAGGCAGTTACAGGGTACCGAAGGGTCCGAAGGGCTGCAGCCTCTGCCGTGAAAGAGCCAAAGCAGCGGGTGTGGGAAAAGTTTGGAGAAGACATGGAGAAGGACTTTTGGTCGGCACCAAAAAGCTTCTGGAAAACCGTCCGCCACCTCAGAAGGGGGAAGCGTGGAACCATCCAAGCTGTATACAGTAAGGGTGGGGCTTTGTTGACCTCAACTGAGGAGGTAATAGGGCAGTGGAAGGAGCACTTTGAGGACCTCCTGAATCCTACTTCTATGCCCTCTATATTAGAGGCAGTGCTAGAGGATGATGGGGGATTGTCCTCAATTTCCCTGGTGGAAGTCACTGAGGTAGTCAAACAACTCCATAGTGGCAAAGCCCCAGGGATTGATGAGATCCGTCCAGAAATGCTGAAAGCTCTGGGTGTGCAGGGGCTGTCTTGGCTGACACGCCTCTTCAACATTGCATGGAAGTCTGGGACAGTGCCAAAGGAGTGGCAGACTGGGGTGGTGGTTCCCCTGTTCAAAAAGGGGGACCAGAGGGTGTGTGCCAATTACAGGGGTATCACACTTCTCAGCCTCCCTGGTAAAGTCTACTCTAAGGTGCTGGAAAGGAGGGTTCGACCGATAGTCGAACCTCAGGTTGAAGAGGAACAATGTGGATTCCGTCCTGGTCGTGGAACAACGGACCAGATATTTACTCTCGCAAGGATCCTGGAGGGGGCCTGGGAGTATGCCCATCCTGTCTACATGTGAATGACCGGGTCCCCCGGGAGATATTGTGGGAGGTGCTGCGGGAGTATGGGGTGAGGGGGTCCATCCAATCTCTGTATGACCAAAGCGAGAGCTGTGTCCGGGTTCTCGGCAGTAAGTCAAATTTGTTTCATGTGAGCGTTGGTCTCCGCCAGGGCTGCGCTTTTTCAATCCTGTTTGTAGTATTTATGGACAGGATATCGAGGCGTAGTCGGGGTGGGGATGGGTTGCAGTTCGGTGGACTGAGGATCTCATCGCTGCTTTTTGCAGATGATGTGGTCCTGATGGCATCATCGGCCTGTGACCTTCAGCACTCACTGGATCGGTTCGCAGCCGAGTGTGAAGCGGCTGGGATGAGGATCAGCACCTCTAAATCTGAGGCCATGGTTCTCAGCAGGAAACCAATGGAGTGCCTACTCCAGTTAGGGAATGAGTCCTTACCCCAAGTGAAGGAGATCAAATACCTTGGGGTCTTGTTCGTGAGTGAGGGAACAATGGAGCGGGAGATTGGTTGGAGAATCGGCGCAGCGGGGGCGGTATTACACTCATTATATCGCACCGTTGTGACGAAAAGAGAGCTGAGCCAGAAGGCAAAGCTCTCAATCTACCGGGCAGTTTTTGTTCCTACCCTCACCTATGGTCATGAAGGCTGGGTTATGACCAAAAGAACGAGATCCAGGGTATAAGCGGCCGAAATGGGTTTCCTCAGGAGGGTGCCGGGCGTCTCCCTTAGAGATAGGGTGAGAAGCTCAGTCATCCGTGAGGATCTCAGAGTAGAGCCGCTGCTCCTTTGCGTCGAAAGGAGCCAGTTGAGGTGGTTTGGGCATCTGGTAAGGATGCCCCCTGGGCGCCTAGCTAGGGAGGTGTTCCAGGCACGTCCAGCTGGGAGGAGGCCTCGGGGAATACCCAGGACTAGGTGGCGGGATTATATCCCCATCCTGGCCTGGGAACGCCTCAGGAACCCCCAGTCGGAGCTGGTTAATGTGGCTCGGGAAAGGACGTTTGGGGTCCCCTGCTGGAGCTGCTGCCCCCGCGACCCGATCCCGGATAAGCGGACGAAAATGGATGGATGGATCCCAAAAACATGCTTTGGGCAACATTTAGCATTCTAGAATATTTAATGTTTCACTTACTGGATATGAGTATCATCCATAGAGTGGCTCATTCTATGCTTACTGTAACGAGCTCCCCCTCCTGGCGGGACTCTGTGTTTTATGTTGGTTGTCCCACGGATTGTTTTCGCTACATCACATGATTAGTTCCAGCCTATAGATCACCGTTTTCCTGTCTGCACCATACACAGCTGTTATCACTCAGTCATTAGTTTCTGTATTTTGACTCTGAATGTCTTGAGTTAACTGTGGATCATTGTTAAATGTTACATTGTGTTAGGTGTCTGTGTAATTCCTTCGCATTCTGTCTCACTTATGTCAAGAATGTGCGGTGTAAGGTTGAGGGAGAGAGACTGGAGGCCGGATACAGTGAGCAAGGCTTGGGATCTTTATTGAATAATCTCCACAGAGGCAAATCAACACGGAACAAACGAAAACAACCTCGTGCTCTCCAAGTGGCACGGACACTTAAAACAAAAGAACTAAGACGAAAAGTCACTAGGGAAACAGAACAACAGACTGACTGGCAAACAGGAATACAGGGAATACTAGACACTTACTAAATCGCGGATCCCAGGAACACACAGTGACAGGGAGGAAAAATCCACAATGCTTCAGCACTCTCCTCTTAGTCTGGGCACATTAAATAGAGGCAGAAAACACAAGGCTGAAGGAAATCAATAATAACACAAAGCTGAAGCCCATAGTCTAATCAAGCTGATACAGAGAACAAACTAATAAGAACACCAAGGAGATCGGATTGCCCAGACCAAGAAAAGAGGCGTGGCTACAATAACAGGGAATACAACAGGGAACGCAAAAACACAGAAATATCACAAGGGGGGGCTAGGAGACAATAAACAAGAAAACCAAACACTAGGAAATGGCAAAAAAGTCACACCAAGAACAGAAATAACAGACACATCCTACCCAACTAGGGCAGGATGTGACAACTTATTCTAGCACCATGCAAAATCTGTTACAGAATGAACGATGAAAGGGGAAGGTACCGCTTGCACATTGGGGTAGCTTGCCTAGATTATCACAACTAGGCACAAAGCATTGAGTCGCTATAGGAGGAAACCTGTATCTGGGCCTACTTCAGATACCTCCCCCTTATGCGCAGGACATTTGAGGATGGCGTCCCTGGTTTTCTGAAATCATTATTGAGCGGGGGCAGTACAACATTGCACTGGGAAGGAGCAGCCTGGCGTGCCAAGACAACAGGCAATCAGGGGCTTGGTCTGGAAGGACTACAGGGACCCGGGGCTCAGGTCGTCAGACAAGGATGAGAAGGACAGGCATGGACAACAGGTTTGGTCGTAGAAGGACAAGACGGGCGGTGAGGAGGAAATGGGGCTAGCTAGGGACCTTAGTGGGCTAACTAATGATCCACCTCCCATTCAACTAGCTAAATACCCTAGCAGTCATCTAGCATCATATCCAGCAGGGCTGTAGCCTAGGCTAAGTAGCAGGCTAGTGGTACACACTCCACCAGGGCTGCAACCTATACGCTAGATAGCAGGCTAGCAGTACAGAGTCCACCAACGCTGCAGCCTAAGCTAAGGAGCAGGTTAGCGGCATCCTCTTAACCAGTCCCAATAATCCAACGTGATCTCACAGAATACTGTGAAATGAACACTGACCCTTAACTTCTAAATCTGTTGCAGCTTGACGGAATCGCATAATGACATAGCAGAGTGTAAATAGCGTATATTTTGCACGTTGGAAAACATGCGACTCACATGCCAGAGATTGCAAGTTCATATCCAGGCAGACACTTTGCATGTATTTTGTTTTAAATTCCAGCGTGATGCAGACCTGTTGCAAATGTACTTTTTCGGTCAACCCAGGATACTAAACAACATCATGGACTCTCCACTGCTGACCAGCTCATTACTGATATACTTTCTACCCGAAACCCTGCAATCTCTACCGTGGTGGGACGATCTGTCATCACCTCCTATGTCAGTGACCACACCTCCTATGCCTGTGCCAGAGGCCACAACTACGCCAGAGCCCAAGGCCACACCTCCTAGGTCAGTGCCAGAGGCCACACCTGCACAGCTAGAGCAGTTCATTTGGGAAGGTACTGTACAGTCTCCCCCTCCTGGCTTGACTGTGTTTTATGTTGGTTGTCTCACAGATTGTTTTCGCCGCATCACATGTATAGTTCCAGCCTATAGATCACTGTTGTCCTGTCTGCATTATACACAGCTGTTGTCAGTCATTAGTTTCCATGTTTAGTCTCTGTGTGTTGAGTTGGCTGTGGTTCATTTTTAAATTTTACGTTGTGTTAGGTGTCTGTGTATATTTCTCAGGTTTTGACTCCACAAATTGTTTTCGGGCCATTAAAACTAGTTGCTTTAGTTCAACCTTCACATTCTGTCTCCATTACTCCAGCACTCTGCATAATCTGTTACACATATCTCCAAATGGTTGTGTCGTTCTATACATTGGTAAAGATATCAACCAATTCTAGTATTCACTACTACTAGTCGTTGCCAATGTTTGTCTATTTTATGCCAAAATGTGTGTGCCGTCAGAATTTATACTTGTTGCAGGACCAACAAGCTCATCAAATAAAGCCAATTATCCAAATGCTAGAAAATAGAAAGAATTATGTAATTTCCCTTTTTCACCCCAATTCCATGATATCTACCATTATAGACCATTGTAATTATGTAGTCATTTTACCAACTTCCAACAAATGCAAGGAAGTGACACATTTGGCCATGTGGAAGACAAGCCATTATTCTTTCCACAATGCTTGCTAAGCCAGGAAGTCATCAGACTTGCCTTGTGGGAGGACACATTATTCAACTGCCAACTGTTGAGCTGACAGGTTCTGACCCATCTTAAATGATCACCTGGCCATAATACATCATGGGATGCTTTATCCCAACCTGGCCAGTGCTTCGCTAATACCCCACCAATTCCTGTACTACGTCTCAGGAGTTTAAACAAATTTGTAGTTAGTGATTAACAACTCTTGAGGCCAGAGGCGTCATGCCCATTGAAACTGAGGGGTTTGAGCCAGGTGGATTTTCTTTTTAATATCTGTATTTGTGGGCACATGTTTGCATGTGTTGTGCACACTGCTTGAGCTATGTACTATAGAGATTATATGAGATAAGAAGCATGTTTTTTCAGAGGCCTAAGGAAAGTCCATTGAATTAAAATATTTTACTACTATGACTTTTCACATCTTAGAGTTGCGAAGAGCATTTGAGTCATGCACACTACTTTTACAATTACTATCTGGAATTAACTCCTTCATGAATCTTTTACAATTACTATCTGGAATTAACTCTTCCATGAATCATTTACAATTACTATCTGGAATTAACTCCTCCATGAATCTCTTACAATTACTATCTGGAATTAACTCCTCCATGAATCTTTTACAATTACTATCTGGAATTAACTCCTCCATGAATCTCTTACAATTACTATCTGGAATTAACTCCTCCATGAATCTTTTACATCCTGTTGCTCGGGGAATTGGATTAACTCCAATCTCTGAAAATTGTATTGATTTTCAATATATAATATATCACACATAACATTTCGGAAGCTTATAGCCTTTATGTACAAAGACAAAAGATCTTTAGAACTAACTGAAAACACATAATTTAATTTCTACAACATATAATCACTGCATCAGTACACCAGATCGCCTCCCACACTAGATGCTTATATAACAATTGCCATGAAAAGAGAATAGTTAGCATTTCAAAGTCAAAGTTTCATTCTCTGCAGCTTGATGGGAGACATTTGTTGTGTCCCTGCTGTCGACAAACTACTTGCATTTCCTCTGATTTCTTTCAAATGCATTATTTCAATGTCCCTGTCATTTAATGGCAATAAGAGTGTTGACTTTTATTTCACGAACATGAGGCCAGGGCCTCTACATCCTATGGCATTTTTTGGGTCCTCTGAAATTTCTTTAAGTAGGCTCTTAAAGCTGCACTATTAAACATTCCAATCATTTGTTCTGTCGGCCCAAATTTAACATTTTTTAATCATTTTTATATATACAGTATGTTTTTTACTCAAAACAGGTAAAATATAGGAACAATATAATATATTTCTGAAAATTCAAATTATTATCTGTCCATAATATGCATTTGTTGCTAGTTAGATATTGTGTAATGTCAATTTCACAACTACTACTATTGTCAATATTGTCCAGCCCAGTGAGTGTGCATGAACTGAGATATGGACTCCTTTAAGTATTTTAGTCATTTCATATGTATATTGTTAATTTATGTTTCTCTTTGTGTTCGGTCAATGCATTGCATGGTGTTTAAGTTCTTCCTTCTAATTCTGTGTAATGTCCCTTTACTTGTTTGTAAACACCTCTCTAGTTTGGGTTGTTGTTCCGATAGGGCTCAGGTTAGGTGAGGCTGTATCTTGTAGATCGGTTAGATTAACGATTACGTACAGCTGTGTTCGATTAGGTAGTTTAGCGTTATATATATACAGCCCAGACTGAAGAGAGGTGTTGGTCATTGTGATCCCCATTATGTGTGTGCCTTCAGGTACGTCGTTTGTGTCAGACAAAGTTATCCAGCACTACTGCGTGTAAGTGTCTAGTGCATATGTTTTCAAGTGTAGGAGTTACGGTTTTCTGTTAGCTCAGTGGCCGTGCCACTAAAAGAGCACGTTGCTAATTTTGTTATTCCGTGGTGCTCTCCCTTCATGTCGTTTCCTCTAACATTACAAGTGTATCTGTGATGTCGGACATGTTGGATTATTAAACTATTGCAAACAAACACCTGCCTGCCTTTGGGTCTCCCTCTCTCCACCAACCTACACAACGTGACAGATATTTTGTATTATTTAAGTTGATGTTTTCCAACTCTGGATCCAATATGCTAGTGCCTATTGTTTACTAGTCTTAAAACATTGTTTATTTATTTATTTATTAAAAAAATGTTACACTGTGCAGGTTTAAAACTCTTTAGTGTGCTGAAGTTTGGCGTAGAGATGACTGTCTGTGTCCCCTACATACCAGTAACACTAGCTTTTGCTTCCTTTTGTCCTATCAATAAAAATAATATATCTCCCAAAAATATTTAAAATAACTAGTCCTAAACAAGTGAATCTTTACCTGGTAAAGGAACCGCTGACACTGTAATCATAGGGCTCCCCAGAGACCACAGACATGCCACTATGGTCTGTTCACTAGCTAGCCATTAGCCACAAACAAGCACATGGGACTGCCACTAATTATAATACTGACCTTTGCTCCAATCACCTTCATAAATACACTATAAATTATAGAGTACTACAGCTGATTATTCGTCATTTGTTGTATGGCATGTTGGATCAGCCTGGTAGTTCAGTCAGTCAGCCTGATGCTTCACTATAGTTAGCCTGCATCGGGGGTTGGTGGATCATAATTGGGGACGCCGGGCTCGCATTATGTTCAGGACTGGAGTGAATGGATCTTAATTGGGGACTCCAGGCTTGCATTACCGTGTGGACTGGAGGAAAAAGAACGGTATCACACAATGGGTTTGATGCGCTACACACCGTTCCATTTACTTCGGTCCCAAACGTATTGTGAGCTCGGCGTCCCCGAATAAGATCCATTCACTCCCGTCCCGAACGTAATGCAAGCCCAGCGTCCCCCCTTAAGATCCACTGACCGAGACTGTTAGCCTGATGCTTCATTATAATCAGCCTGGGGCTTCACTAGTCAGCCTGATGCTTCACTAGAGTCAGCCTGATGCTTAACTATAGTCAGCCTGATGCTTCACTAGAGTCAGCCTGATGCTTCACTAGATTCAGCCTGATGCCTAACTAGAGTCAGCCTGATGCTTCACTAGATTCAGCCTGATGCTTCACTAGAGTCAGCCTGATGCTTCACTAGAGTCAGCATGATGCTTCACTAGTCAGCCTGATGCTTCACTAGAGTCAGCCTGATGCTTCACTAGAGTCAGCCTGATGCGTAACTAGATTTAGCCTGATGCTTCACTAGAGTCAGCCTGATGCTTCACTAGAGTCAGCCTGATGCTTCACTAGAGTCAGCCTGATGCTTCACTAGAGTCAGCCTGATGCTTCACTAGAGTCAGCCTGATGCTTCACTACAGATGGGTTGATATGGCACAATGTTACAATATTGGTGCATGCAATGAATAAAGTAAACATATACACGTTTGTGTGCATATCTTAAATTTTCACTATAAAATGGGCCTAGATGGATCCTCAAAGGAGTGCAAATGATTAAATAGTACACTGTCCATTCTACACAACCAGCAACAGGAATTCTTTTTTTGGGGGGAGAGGGGTATTTTTTATCATTTTTATAATGAGACAGGCATGCAGGGGGAGACAGAGAGGAAGGGCAGAGACAGTTACTGAGCTGGAGTTCTATGCCGTCGCCAGGGGACATGTGGTCCAGTCAGGAGCTTAGACCAATACACCAACTCGGGCATACAATTATTCTCTTTCATCGCCTGTTTGTTTCACCTTTATGCAACACAATGATAAATCATTAATTTTGCTGTGATCCTGTTACTTATGGACAAAGAGAAACAGGTGGGAGGGGGCAAGGTCTGCTTTCTAAAGAAGGGTAGGATCTGTGGCCTCCACCAAACAAGGCATGATAGATCCCTAAAGAGAGATTGTTTAATGCATCAGCAATCACCCTCAAGGGGCCTTTTGTTACTGAAGGTTGCAAATGAATCCAGTCAGCAGTATTTAAATGCAATTTTCTTTTCCCTTATTCAAAAAACATAGAAAATAGACAGTAGAGGGGCTCTTAAATGGCCACTAATGTCCAAATTTGTAGAGCCCTTAACATGAATTTGAAATGATATCGTGTTGATATTTTCTGATCACTGTGCCGTCAGTTGAATAGACCAAAGTGTTATGCTACAAATGACCTCTACGGTTTTTTTAACAGCAGTGGGAAAAGATGGCTGTTTTCAAAGGTAAAATTGTCTCATGCTATACAGCTGTATTATAGTGATTGTGAATAAGGTTGGGACCACCTGCTGTTCTAGCTCAAACAAAGTTGAGCTCAACAACAAGAGAGCTTGAAGTAATGGACAACAGAAAATTGCAGTTTTTATTACTGAATGAGACATGGAGAACCCAGGCCCACGTTATGTTCTCCTGCCCTTTAACCTCATGAGACCAAGAAGAAAACAGTTGTTACAATGTAATAATGAATGTTGAGAAGGTCAAATAAAATAAGGTCACACCCACATACATATAACATAACTGAATAGCCCAAGATGTGCTCTCAATATGACTATGGTACTACACACTGTGGACTGTATGGCTCTAGAGATACTGTCCAGAAACCTTTGTTCACTAAAGTGGACGAAAATGAATTGCTGGGTCTCAGGAGGTTAAAGTACACGATGATAAGTCATATGTCATGCATGTGTTCTGTTGGTGAGCCCTTATATTAAATTTAATACGTAGGTGAAGTGATATTATTTTATATAGTGTATATAAAATGTAATTAATTTTGTTACACTTTATTTGTAGAGTCTGAAAAAAAGTGTTACCATAAATTTTTCAGTTAAGAATATGTAAATGCATGAAACAAAGCCTAATAAAAGTCCAAAAGCAAAAAGGTAATTTTGTCACGGATGAGGAGTTTGTTGAGAGAGGGAAGCCCAGGATGGTAGATGGTTGGTTGAAGTTTACTTAAACCTAATTCAGGATGTACACAAACTATACAGTAGCGGTGGAATGGCAGCGAGTGGCACAATGGTAGGTATATAGCTGAACATAGTCTGTTACAGAGCGTACGCAAATCTCTACTGAATATGACAGGAGGCACAATTATAATAACAGAACTACTAAGCTCCTTCAGCGCACTACTTACAGTAATGGCCATACCTCTCCTCGATGTAGTAACACCACAAAAACAGAATCAATGACTCATGCCATCCCCTGTTCCACTGGGCATTAAATAGAGATGAAAGGAGACCGGCTTGGAAGCAATCGTTAATTACGACCAACCGGTCTCTTAACCAACCTGGAATATAGCACCAGTAGAACAGGGGGTGGCACCACACTTAACCAATATCCCCAAATGAAACCCATATATACAAAATAGAACATAAATACCCACAAATAAACATAGAAATAATGAGTCCATGTCCCAGTTCATGCACATTTAGATACGTTTGTCTGTCCGATTTCATAGAGAGATCACAAGAAGATAAATATATAATGAGAAATGACTTAAATATGTTGTCAAATATACTGTAAATAAGAAATAAGTCTTAAATTAAAGGCACTTCATGTAAAAAAGTATTGACCACGTAAAAATACTATACAGAGAAGATAACAAATTTACAAAGACATGCCCATTTGGCCAGAAGCCTGGGAAAAAACAAGACGTTCCCTTAAAAAGATAGAAGTTACTACACGCATTATGCTTTAGATTTTCCACCAGAGAACAAGTTTCAGAATACACCAAATGTTGATGAATTGGTGTTAATATAACACCCATTTCCCAATTCATTGGTTTATGTATTGGAGACTGAGACAGGATAATGTTCTTAGCCAGGGGGATGGCAAACCAACCTTAAATGCAGGGGGCCCCAAGCAAAATGGACATGGAGCCCCCCCCCAACCCGCCGCCCTGCACCCTCGCAAAGCCATACAGGAACCACAGCATAGCCATAAAGTTTAAGTTCACCCACACTTTATATAAATAAAATAAGGTTTACAGTGCATAAACTGCTGTTGCATAAACTGTGCATAAATAAATGTTTAAAGTGCAAATACTTGTGTTGCATATACTGTGCATAAATAAAAACATTACAGTGTAAATACTGCTGTTGCATATAATGTGCATAAAATATGAACATTTTCAACAATTGAACATTTGCAAAAAACACTACTGTACCATGAAATCAAATAAACATAAAAAACGTCCACAATGACTAAATCCAACACACTTAAAAAAAAACACACACACACTCACATTAACATTTTTCAGTTCTCACAAACAAATGCAAATTATCTAAAACTGCTGTTTGCGAGCCTTGTTTTCTGAAAAGGCAATCAAAATGTCCTCCATGTCCAAAGACTTGCGAACATCGCGCTCAAGTGCCAGTCCTGTGAGCCTTTCTTGGCCCATGTTGGACCTCATGTATTTTTTTATCAGCTTCAGAGCTGAAAAGGGGCCACTGACACAGGGAGATTCAGGAGTAGACACAAAGCAATGCTTAAATTACTGTACAAATCCAGTAGCTTCTCAATGTATTTGTAATTAAGCATGTCAAATAGGGAAGTGGCTACATGGTCTGGTAAAGTATAGAGAGATGAATTGATCTCAAGTGCCAAGTCATCAGCATCAATGTCATGTCATTAAATATACGATAAACAGTGATTCTGGAACAGATCTGCGTCTTCCTTATCCCGTTAAAAACATATTACAGTAGTATGTAACCATATTCTGTTCGTTCGAGAAAAAAGTTGCACTAACTGTTCGTTACAAGCAGCATTTGCTGTCAGGCAGGTAATGTTAGCTAACATAAACATATTTTTGCTCGCCTACCTGCTGCAAAATTACACCAAGACAAGTAGAGCTATTTTATCCAGTGTAATTTATCACTTACCACTATCTTGTTTTTTCTTATCCTCCCCTTCATTTCTCTTCTTCCTATTCCGGCTTCCAGAAGCATAATTATGCTTCATAATGACTGCCGACCGAGGAGGTTTTGTATTTTGCCGGCAGCAGAGATCACGAGAGGGGCCCCTTGAGGGGGATCCCGATAAAAGTGTCATTGCACTTTACTGCATTGACTATCAAAGAGGCGCTCACACAGTTTGTCGTTGCATTTTATTCTTAAACAGTCGTTGTCTTGCTTGGTTTGCTTGCCTTGTCGCGACGGGCCTCCTTAAATTTCCTGGTAGCAAAGCTATATTGTGTGACCAAGGTGAGAAAAGCATATGATTTTTGTCCGGCCCTACAAAGTTAAATCCACATGATCACATGAAATATCCAATAAATGTTTTTCCACTACATGATTGTGTCCCATTTGTTGATTCTTCACAAAAAATTACAGTTTCATATCTTTATGTTTGAAGCCTGAAATGTGGCAAAAGGTCGAAACGTTCAAGGGGGTCGAATACTTTCGCAAGGCACTGTATATCAGCCGCGGTCGGTGGATCTTAATTGAGGAGGACGGGCTCGTATTACGCTCGGGACCGGAGTGAATGGAATGGTGCGCAACGCACAAAACCCAGTGTGCAAAACTAAAAAACACTGGGTTTTGTGCGTTGCGCACAATTCCATTTACTCCGGTCCCGAGCGTAATACGAGCCTGTCCTCCTCAATTAGGATCCACCGACCACGGCTTTAACAGATAGCGTTGTCAACTTCACAGCCACCCATCCAAAGCGGGGATTCCCATCAAATATGGCAGAGTTTGCCATAAATGAGTCGTGGCTTGAGCCAGGGTAATTTGTGGAGAAATGGGTGATTTTACTATTAGCATTGCAAATTACTTACATGTTGATGAAAGGGTTCCCTTGCGGTTGATGTATATCAGTGCCAATAATCTATTCTGAATAATTTGGGTAATTGTGTACACTAGATGTATTTTTTCACTTCTTTGGACACCACAAGGATTTCCCTCATGTGGTAATATTTTTCTTCTAATTATGTATTGCAATAATGGGAACTGCTGCATTTGTGTAGATGAGAGGAGCAATAACGTGTATACGGGCGTTGTGCGCACGCTACATTATAGCCAAGCATGCACCCTTAAAATAGCATCTGAAAAACACGCCACTGACTTTTAACCAGGTTTTTGGGAAGTGCAAGATACCACCAGGGAACGTTTGCGCTGGAACACGCCTCTTCTTTCTGCTGAACCGCCCAAAGAAACACAAGTGCATTCCCTAATTCCCTAATTTTCCCTAAATATGTATTCTACAGTCAAATGTGTGTCATGTCAGTGGGACAGTCTACAGAAAAAGTAACATTTGCTAGCTGGTTAGGTAGTTGACTGACAGTTCCAGGGAACTGGGGAAAAACAAGAATGCCAAAGCATGCGAAAACTTCTGTTTAGCGGTGAGTTCCTTCAATGTCTCGATAAGTTTACCAGAATTGACACTTTGACAACATTGGGCCCTATCTTCCACCCGGCGCAGTTTACTTTTTATACCGACGCATGTATCATTCCTATTTTGCACCCGATGCACAGGGGACTTTTACCTTTACAGACGTGCATCGGTAAATTAGGGAATGAACTTGTGCTCCCAGGGGCGGTTCAGCAAAAATTAAAGGTGTGTTCTGGCGCAAACATTCCCTGGTGCTATTTTGCAGTTCCCTAAAACAATTCCGCAACAGACCAGGAAAAACCTAGTTAAAAATAAGTGCCGTGTTATTCAGATGCTATTTTAAGGGTGCATGCTTGGCCATATTTTAGTGTGTGCACAATGCGCATACACTAAGCTCCTCTCATCTACACAGATGCAGCAGTTCCCATTATTGCAACCCATACATAATTACCATGAAAAATAATGCCACACGAGGGACATCATTGTGGTGTCCAAAGATGTAAAAAAATAGGCATACATCTAGTGTGCACATTTACACAAATTATTCACACTGAATTTTTCACATCTGATATACATCAACTGCAAGGGAACCCATTCAATCAACATACAGTGAGAGTGAGCCTAAAATATTGGAAAGTATGTCTTTGTGACATTTGTTTATTTACATTTTGTAAAAAATTAAAATCAATAGCAATTTACCGTTATAATAGCAATCTGCTATGGAAAAAGCGCGCCTGCTCTTAAAGGGAATGTGAGATGACACTCTGATTGGTTTATTGCACGTTATGCCCAAACCACACCTACGACTAATGTAGCTACTTCAGACCTACCCATTTTAGATTTGTGTCGGGTGCCGTTTAGATTTCCATCAAGTGTCATTTATTACGCCAGTATAATAGCAACAGCACACGGGACCCGCCCACAATGTCACTTGCGTTTCGTGTTTGATACTTCTGCGTTTCAGATTGTTGAAATAGGGCCCAATGTAGGTAAAATGGTCTGACAGTAGCTCTGATAGTAATTCTATAAAGGTAGTGAGAGGGAAGGTGGACTCGAGATTCAAAAATGTTTGTAGTTCTTTCCAGTCATTAGCAGCGGAGAACTGAAAGGAGTGGTAGCCAAAGGAAGAATGGTCTTTTGTGGAAAACAGAAAGATATACCTGCTTGAGCTAAGGATTGAGAGTGAATAATGCTCTAGAGATTAGTGAGCTTACAGTAGGTAGGTGGGGTTTTGCCTAGTAAGAACTTGTAGGTAAAATTATACCAGTGAGTTAGGCTTTGATTGTGTGAAGAGGGCCAGCAAACTAGTGCATAAAGGGTCACTGTGGTGGGTGTTAAATAGGGCGCTGGTGACAAAATGGATAGCGATGTTGTAGACTACATCTAATTTCCTAAGGTGAGAGTTTGAGGCAGTTTTTTAAATGAAATCACTGAAGTCTAGGATTAGTAGAATGGTCATTTTAACAAGGGCTTGTTTTTACTTTTTAGAATTAGTGCTGCAGGAAGCAAATTTCTGTTTGAAAAAGCTAGCCTTAGCATTCCTAACCTCCTGTGTATATGGTTCCTGGTTCCCTTGAAGAGTTGCAGATTGCGGGGGTTGTTCAAGGCTAAAGCGGTATGCCACAGAATGTTTTTATGCTGACTGAGGGCATATGTATGTAATTTATATATCTTATATGGTGTAAAAACAATGGCCATGTGATGAATTTATAATGTATGTACCTATATTTCAAAATATACAAAAAAGGCTGTTTTTAAATATGTGACACATTTCTATATTACATACAGTAGGTGCATATCTACATATTACTTATGTTCATTTTGTCACACAAAACATCCATTTTATTTAGATTTAAGCATAGAAATGGAATGATTAGAAATGCCATTCCAATTCAAATCAATGTAGCAAAATGGTCAGAATGGCAGCCATTTTTTGTGTACCTTTCCAGTGCAAAGCTCTAACAGCCTACTTCCACATTAAACTGATTAGCGGTAAGTCGCAGACTCACTAGATAGTTTAGCAGCAGCAACAGAGTAGTTAGCTGTGTTAACATATCTCTATGGCCTGACAGTAGGTGGCAGTGTTTGCACCTTTCAGGTGGTTGTGATCCACCATTAAATCAAAGAAGAAGATCACCGGTGGCTTGTCTTGTGTGGAAGAGCAATTGTAAGCTGTGTCTCAATGTGAAAGCTGCATCCTCCAAAGGCCGAGTTTGTAGGCTGATTGCGTCACAGTAGTGCTACGAAGGCTGTGTCAATTCAAACACTGCACCCTTCGAAGGCCGCATTTGAAGGCCGATTGCGTCACAGCAGTACTACGAAGGCTGTCTCAATTCAAACTCTGCACCCTATAAAGGCCACATTTCTCACCGTGGTGCGACGAAGGCTGCCCCATTTTGGAAATTCCTTCAAATGCAACACCAAATGTGCCCATCGTTTCCTCGGGCAAATGAAGGATACAAAAATGGACACTTCGCTGCCTACACTTCCCCAGAATTCATAGCGCACCCGGTAACGACATAATTGTATTCAAAGAAAATAGCTGGTGTTAATAGTGTGGTGGCAGAGGAATTCACATATAAATTATATTTTATATAATTATATAATAATTATATTATATTATATAAATAGTATAATTATATCATATAAAAAAGTTTTTGATCAGGCCTTCAACTGTAGTGAACTGAACTTGAGGATTCTGTTAGAGCTGTGGGTGGCTACACAGTTGTTTGTATAAAGGGATTACAGGAGAGGATGCTGTCAGGACTGTCGTCAAATTGAAGTGGGTCCAGTGTATCCAGACAATGTGACTTTTGTCTAGCCTTCCGGAGCACTTCATGATGACAGAGGTTTGTGCTTTTGTGTTTTGTAGTCATTCAGCTCTGTCATCTTCCATTTCTTGGGAACAGGGATGATGGTGGATTTCTTGAAGCAGAATGGAACGATGGCCTGGTGGAGGGAGGTGTTGAAGATCAGTGTTGGGAAAGTTCACTTTCTACATGAACTAGTTCATAGTATAGTTCACAAATTTCTAAATGAACTAGTTCAGTTCATAGTTCATACTTCAAAACTTTGAACTAAGTTCACAGTTCCAAAAATGAACTCGTTTTTAGTTCTTTTTTTCCATATGTTGCTGCAAGCTATTATTTTTCAAAATTATTGCCACAGCCCTTATAGATCCACAGACAGCAATTATTTTTATCAGTTTTAACACTGAAACTATGCGTCAGATTTCATCTTCATGTCCCATTTTGAATCCTTATCCAACCAGGGTTTACAGTTCAATAGCATTGAGGAGACAGCATGTCCCCATTGTTGCTTTAACGCTTGTTGCTGTCCATCCAGTCCACACTAGTAGCAGCTACAGCTTTCACCCCTACAGTATATTCTCAAAAACATGAGGAAAAAGTAACTGCTTGAATGGTCTTTTTTAAATGTACAGTAGCCTACGTATATTTACAATTTGCCTATACATAAAAAAACAGCTATCCCGAACCCCCCCAAAAATAACCTGTTTTAGTGCAGGGTGATGTCCTACCTCCTTGCAGAAATGTTATTTTTTAACTTTTTTGTCTGATTTCTGTCTAGAATGTTTTTAGTTTACCAAAACATAAACAGTGGTTTAGTTTTTGACAAAAGTTTCTGTAATCATTGCCAAATCCTACAAGATAACCAAGATCCTGAACATTTTGTCATGAAGGAAACCCCTAAATGAATTTTCATGGTTGTGCAGGATTGACCTGCAAGAAAATGAACATGGTGTATGACCCCAATTTAAAATTATGTTTAATGTCCAATAAGCTGAAATAAATAATGTAAAAAACAACTACAAAATAATTCTTACCATATGTCATTTAAAAATTAGCATATAGCGTATGATGAATAAAAAACAATGAAGAATAAATGCTTATGTGTGGGATTTTGATTGTATGTGCAGTACAGTATATGTGATGAATATCAGGGCTATGCAATGTATTCAAATTAAATATTTGATAATATCTTGTTTAAATGTATGTCACATTCACATTTGCTGTTCCATCAAAATAACTCAACACACAGCCATTAAGGTCTAAACCACTGGTAACAAAAGTGAGTACACCCCTAAATGAAAATGTCCAAATTGGGCCCAAATTGTCAATATGCTGTGTGGCCACCATTATTTTCCAGCACTGCCTTAACCCTTTTGGGCATGGAGTTCACCAGAGCTTTACAGGTTGCCACTGGATCCCTCTTCCACTCCTCCATGATGAAATCACGGAGCTGGTGGATGTTAGAGACCTCGTGCTCCTCCACCGTCCATTTGAGAATGCCCCACAGATGCTCAATAGGTTTTAGGTGCAGTCCATCACTTTTACCCTCAACTTCTTTAGCATGGCATTGGTCATCTTGTAGGTGTGTTTGGGGTCATTATCATGTTGGAATACTGCCCTGCGGCCCAGTCTCAGAATGGAGGGGATCATGCTCTGCTTAAGTATGTCACAGTACATGTTGGCATTCATGGTTCCCTCAGTGAACTGTAGCTCCCCAGTGCCGGCACCACTCACGCAGGCCCAGACCATGGCACTCCCAGAGGTGGTAATTTACTTGAGTAAAAGTACTTTTCGGAAGTACTCTGAGTTCAGAAGTTTTGGGAAGTCCCTACTTAAAAGCAAAATGATCAGGTAAAGGGAGTTCATATTTTCTCTACTCTTTCTATTTATTTCATATGTCACTGTTAAGATATTAACTCCCTTTACCTGATAATTTTGGTCTTAAGTAGGGACTTCCCGAAACATATAAATGGTAAATGGACTGCATTTATATAGCACATTTTTCTGACCAACATTACATTGCCTCACATTCACCCATTCATTCACACATTCATACACCGACGGCGGTGTCAGCCATGCAAGGCTCCACCCGACTCTTCGGGAGCAGCTGGGGTTAGGCGTCTTGCTCATGGACACGTCAACACTTGGTCAGGAGGACACGGGGATCAAACCATAGATATCCATAATAAAGGCTAGATGACTTAAGGCGGAGTCTCTAACGTCATCACCGGTGGCCATCTTGTCAGAGGCAAGCTTGGTGGGCTCTATGGTACCTGATGTAAGATGAGTGATCACAAATACTCAAATCTCGCTGAAATCTTGACAAATTTACAAACGGTTTAATTTCTTACAAATGTTAATAACGTGGCTATTATTCTGGATGCTTTATATAAAAGATGCATTTTTTTTTAAGTATGCAGTGTCATAACTTCATCTCAGACATTTTTAACAAACCAAACCGTTTGAAAATCGGTAGAAAATTGAGCAAGTTATGGTTATTTGAAAGTACATGCACCATTAACACACAATGTTATGAGTAAGCGAGCTGTCTGTGGCAAGATGGCCGCCAGGTGCGGACGTCGACCTCCATTGGCCAGCAGCGCGGATGAGAAATCTAGCCTTTATTATGGATATCTATGGATCAAACCACCAACCTTAAGGTTGCTAGACAACCTACTTGACCCACTGAGCCACTGCCGCCCCATTAAAGCCTCTTTATCTAGAGCAACAATTCATTTTTTCAGATCCTCAGAGAGTTCTTTGCCATAAGGCGCCAAGTTGAACTTCCAGTGACCAGTATGAGGGAGTGTGAAAGTGATAACATCAAATTGAACACACCTGCTCCCCATTCACACCTGAGACCTTGTAACACTAATGAGTCACATGACATGGCGGCAAAATGGCTAATTGTGCCCAATTTGGAAATTTTCACTTAGGGGTGTACTCACTTTTGTTCCCAGCGGATTAGACCTTAATGGCTGTGTGATGAGTTATTTTGAGGGGAAGGTAAATGTACACTGTTATACAAGCTGTACACTCACTACTTTACATTGAAGCAAAGTGTCATTTATTCAGTGTTGTCACACAAAAAGTTATAATCAAATATTTACAAAAATGTGAGGGGTGTACTCACTTTTGTGAGATACTGTGTATGTGTTGTTTGCCATATGGAAGGGCTTTTGAACCCCTAAACTCTGGCATGAACTGGTAAGGTAATGTTGTGTGGGTCGAAGGAAGAATGAATTCAACTAAAATTGTATCAGTCATATGACAATGTCCACCAGTCATTCAGGCAGCCCTAAATCACATTAAATACGTTCTGAGGGAACTATTATGTAAAACCGAAATATGTCAAATATGAACGTATGAGAGGGTCAATTACGTTTGTAGGGAACTAAATTGAACACTCGAATAACGTTCAATATGAACATTAGAAGATCATGACGTAGCATGTAAATAGCATAGTTTTTGCTAGGGCGGAGGTCGGGGATGGTGGATGGGCGTATAAATCCGCGACTTGCATGCCAGTGTTC